>JAWPHD010017345.1:0-45030 GCA_037043455.1 Cyrtodaria siliqua | reverse complement strand
ATTATTTTTTCCTAGTCTATAGCCGGTAGACTGCTTCACTGCGCATGTCCCGGTTCACTCAAGCATTTTTTAAAAACGCTGGTACCCTTTCCATACTGCGCTCGTTACACTCTCCTTGGTACCTGAATAACTGCGAGACAACTAAAAGTCGGGGCAATATTAGTGTCTGCATGCTACGTGTGCAGTAAGTCATGTAAATGGGTTACATTACAGGCGCGTAGCTGCCTATACGCGAGTACGTGGCTGAATCCACATGATTCTGACAAAAACACCTTAGAACGCCCAGAATGCACCAGATTGCACCATTGTTTTCAAAATTTTCCGGGACCCCCCTAGCACAATTATCAATCCACATGAATAGAGGGCTAGCTACGCCCCTGCATTACCGCAGAATAATTCAGTAAAACAAAATGTAAACTTTTAATAGTCTGACTTTTGTAATTTAGCAGTAACGATTGATTTATTCCTGAAAATATGTCATCTGGGATGTTTAAATAACCAACGAGCTGAGACTGACTCTATCTTTTTTGTAGCATGGTGTACTTAGTAACACTGTGACGTCATAGTGACCGTACTCTAAATTCCAATATCCGGTAGTTGTAGTACGGTGTAGCCACGCCCCTTTAGTTACCCTAAATTAAACGATTTAATGCTCTGCATTCATCAAAGGAAATGTCACCGACCATGCTACAATGAAACATAGGCACTGATGTCACAGGCTTTCATTACAGTAGCATAGCTGGATCATAGATCTACATACACGGCTGGATAGAGAGATGAAGAGATACGTGTTATTGTATAATGTATATACAGGGCCTATATGATGGGGATATGACACTACACTGAATTGTAGAGTCCCTCTGCATTGCCCTTCATGTTTTTTTTATGTTGTTTTTTTCCATCTTTTAGATGTTTAATTAGTGTACACGAAAGGACTTTGAGAAAACACAAGAACATACTTGATAGTAGTATAGAAACTAGGGATATAGGGCCAGTTTTCCATCGCGGGGAACGAGAAACACTAATGAAATATGCCAGTGGGGACTCAGGCGTAACTCTCATTCACACCACCAAGATCTAAATGTAAGTCACGCCTAAATCAACACCAACATCTTTCAACAGTTTTCTCAAGCACCCCGCTCAGGGAAACTCGCCCTATACCCCTAGTTTCTATACTAATAATCAATCCGGTTTATTTTAATAACATAACATTTGCAACTCGTTAAGCAAAGTCAGACGGAACCGGGCAGTAGTCTTCATCATCGCTCTGCATAGTTCAAGATATTATTTAGGAGAGCGCAATTTTATTTTATGTCTACTTTCGCCGAATCTACTTTCGGCGAAGTTTTTCAATAACATTTGCATCTAATTAAGCAAAGTCAGACGGAACCGGGAAGTAGTCTTCATCATCGTTCTGCATAGTTCAAGATATTATTTAATATTTTCAATATCCTTGAATGGAACCCAACTATTGAAATCCTCATTGTAACCCTTCCATTTAATCAATGCTTGTTTCTTTTTATAATCACGTCGTATTACTTTTTCAATCCTGAATATTTCTTGCTTTGCTTTTGATCATTTCTAATTCACAAAAGCTTCCATCAATGTTTTCTTTGTTTAAATCTTTTATTTTGTATGTCACAGGATTTGTGTTTTGAATTTCACAAACAACAAATATTTCTTCAGTCCAATTCGGAGTATAACCTTTCTCAAACGTTCTTTTATATTTGCTGATTCTAACATTATCCCCTATTTTAAACTTTGGCTTAATTTGATTACTTCTCATCTTTCCATACAAGTTGAAATACACTGTTCCTTTATTTTTCTGTGGCCGGGTGGTTAACGTCTCTGACTTGAAATCACTTGCCCCTCACCGCTGTAGGTTCGATCCCTCAGGGGCCTAGGAATCTTTATGTGAGGAAGCTATCCAGCTGGCTTGCGGAACGTCGGTGGTTCTACCCAGGTGCCCGCCCGTACACGAAAATTGCCCGGAGGGGCACCTGGGGTCTTCCTCCACCAATGGAAGATGGAAAGTCGCCGTATGACCTTAGCTGTTGGTGCGACTATAAAATCCAATTCAATTAAAAAAAAATCAATTTATTTTTCTCATCACTAGCCTCAATCCGTGTCATTTTAATACTCCGATGTTTTGTATTATTATACTTCTCAACCATTTCTTGCAACACGTCTAAATATGTGTTTGTATTGTTTGCTGTGAAATATTTCTACATCCTCTCTTTCAATGTTCTATTAAATCGTTCAATTACTACAGCTTTTCCGAAATTAAAAGTGTGATACATTTTGATATTATTATCATCAAGAAATTGCTTAAACGTCTTGTTGTAAAATTCCACACCTTGATCAACCCACAGCAATTTACACTGTCTTCCTGTACTGAGTATCTGTTTGAACGCTTTGGTAATTTCTAAACCAGTTTTATTTGGAACGGGTACAACCCAAGCAAATTTACTAAATAAATCAATAACAGTAAGCAAGTATTTAGTACCTTTATTATACTTTGAAAACGATTGCATGTCAACCAAGTCAGCAGACCATATTTTATCAATTTCATTAACAATCACACGGCGTTGAGTGAACTTTCTTCGTATAGGCTTATGAAGTTCATCTGCTAACTTGTCAGTCCATTTCAACGCCTTTTTTCGTTTTTTGGCTCTCCAAGTCCTGGTTTATATTTTGCACTAATTACAGGCTTGACTATCAAATTCTTAGCAATCTTTTCTCCAATAGTTTTAGACTTACTATATTTCAAACCAGTAAGCATGTTTTTATCACACATTGATTTATTACTAGGATTTTCATCATAACAAATATCATGATCTTTGCAAACAGCATCTAATTCATTTGAAGGTTCTCCACTATCAAGCGGATTACCGGGACCGCAATATTTGTAACCAGGAAGTGTAAGCCCTTTTTTGGGTAGCAAAGGGAGCAAAGCTTTATGAATATCAATATTTCCACCTTTTGTGTTTTTAACGAACTTTGTTTTAGTAATACCACAAGACGCACAAGTTGCTCTTAACATTTTTCTACCATTTTTTGCTAAAACATACTTAGGATCAACATTTTCAGTAACCATTCTTCTTTTATACAGTAACTCATATATAATATGATTAGATTAAACTTCATTTACAAAATATGATTTTATAATTTTTTCATTTTCTATTGGTTTGTATGGTTTTAATAATTTGTAAAGAATATCGTACACACTATTTCCTTCTTGCAACTTTTTGACAAAGTACAAACAGAAATATCCGCACAGGACACTTGTTTTATCTTGATATTGAATGGTGTTGTATTTTATATCAGGTATGTAAGTTAAAACTTTTTTTGGTGGGCTCAAGCCAAACGGATCGAAGTAATAATTATCATAGTAACAAGTCCAGTGTGTACCAGGTCCGATATAATCATCAAGATTAATAATACCACATTCTTGTTTATTTTATTTTGTTGGTAATTTGTTCTTGCTAAACACTCCCCTGAATTTCTGTATACCTAGCTGCTTGACCCATTTTATTATATCTAAGTTAGAGATAGGTTTATTTTTAAAATTTAACTTTTTTTTATGAATGGGATACTTCTGTACGGTCTAATTTGTGAGTCTACTTGCAAACCTTTTCCACGATCAACTCTTAGTCCTTTTCCTTTTCTACCTACTTGCAAACCTTTTCCAGTTAAACCACTAATAAGAGATCCAATCAGTGGAATTCCTAATGATGCAAGCATTCCAAGAAATCCTCCATCTTGTTGTTGCTGCTTTGTCAGTTTAATAGGGCAACAACCTTTAGACTTTATCATCTTGTTTCTTTGCGCAAGTGTTAATTTATTTGATCCAAGAAGTGCTTGTTTTTTGTTACTAGGAATAGTTACCAACCCATTTCCGAATATTTTACCAATTCCAGTACTTGCTAAGCCACTTAATGCTCCTGTTGCTAGCGGTGCTAATACTTTTGGAATAAATTTAGCAACTGTTTGTAAAATTGTTTTAGTCAACAAACCAGCTAATGCACCTAAAAAGCCTCCATTTTTAGAGATCTCATTTGCGATTTTGATATATTTATGTCTAATCCCTGCCCGCCAGATTTAGCCTTGTTAATACTGTTAATCTGGGTAGCTGTAAGTAACAAAGGAAAGTTTCCAGTTAGTTGGTTATTTTTTAACGTGAGCGTTAATTCACTTTTGTTTTCATATGCTTTTGCCAGACTTCGTTTCTGGCCATCTGATAAATTTACTGAATAATTTACGTAAGTCATATATATTATAAGTTAGATTAAACAATAACTAGTTCATTCCCGACAGTATCAATATCAACATCTTCCTCTTGTAGAACCAGAGTATAAACTTTATATCGAGCAGCAGGAGGTATATTTAATTTATATCTCAGAATTAGTTCTTTTGGATCAATAGTGACTTCATTTTTCTTGTAACTCAAATCGAAATACATCATTCCAAAAAGAGTTTTGCAATTGCTCACGTTTATTAAAGTTTCAGTGTTTTTATCATTTTGCTTGTAAGAATAATTAATAACATCTCTAAATATTCTTATGATATTAGCATAACTATATTCGGTTTCTGGATAATAAACTCCATTTCCAACTTCCAGTCTAGCTGATTGTAAATAGCAATTAGTATTAGCAGCATTTACCTTAAACGTATCCAAAAGATGAGGATTTTGTGTTTGAGAAGAACTCTTGTCGGCCCTTTGCAAATGAACAAACACATGTTTGGGGTTTTTAACACCAGCCGTTATTCTAAATACGGATTCAGTTAGATCAGAACTTCCACTCTCTTGTATCATTTCACGGTGGTAAGTCCATCTTGTTGATATCATATGATTTGTCATTACGTAACTTAAACCATCTGGGTTAAATATCATTCTGGGTATCCACAAAACTAATTTATTAATAACTACTCGACCATCATCACCATCAGCTTTGAAAATTAGCACATTATCATTTGATAGTTGCAAGCTGATTTTAATCTGACTAGGAGGAAACATGTTTGTTTCCAAACCTTCAAAGAAGAATATTTGTTTAATGGAATTATAGAATCAACTTTTTGATTAGTTATGGCGAATTGCAAATCGTGAATTATAAACAGCTTGATCGCTTCGTGATTCTGCCACAGCCGTGGTATCTAAATAAAAGTATTCGTTTGTTCCGGTTGTTTTTGCATAATCGTCAGAAATTTCAAGCAAGTTTTTGACATTAACAAATCTGTGAAGATTATTTCCATCGTAAACTGTTTTTCCATTTTGTCTTACTTGCATTTGATCAATCAGTGAAGCCGCATCATTAATTAGAGCAATTTCGGCTGCGAAAGCGGCTCCATCAGCAAGTTTGTTTACTTGAAAACTGATTTCAAAATATGCATTATACCAATCAAAGTAAGAACTTCTGTCATTTAGTGTAAACTGATAACCACTTTTCATTTGTCTGGTATTATTTCCTGGTTGTGTTATAGGAGTATCTAACTGAATAGGTACATGTTCATATCTAGTATTATATTGATTACTTCGAAACATCTATATATACTAGTAATTAGATTATTTTTTATTAATTAATCGATTAATTCTAGCATGAATTCCTCTTCCGAATAGTAATCTGTTAATTTTTGTATTTACATCTTCTTCAATTACATTATCAGCCGCAACTTTAGCTGCATCTTTTGTGGCAGCTTTTGTAAGTTCTTTTAAAATTATATCACCTTTTGGTTTACTAGGTTTAATAACTGAAACTAACTTATCAGCAGCCATTTTTCCTACTTCATCTCGAAGTTGTTTAGAACCACTTTCTAAGATTTGTTTTCCATCAGTTTCTAATGCTTTTTTACCTGCTGTTTTCACAGACTCACTGAATATCTTTGATCCGACTTTTGACAAAATGTCAAATATGCCAGCTCCAGTTAATCGGTCAAATTGAGTATATGTTCCCGTGCTAGTGTTATAAACATTTTTTAAACGTGCCATATAACTTATGTTACATTAATTCCTTCAAAACAAAACGAAATGATGTGTGGACACCATTAAGATTAATAATCTTGCCAGAAAAATCGGTAATGTAAATATTAATACTGTTAATGATCTTTTTGTTTACCTCACAGAACCCGACTCTTATCGGTTCATCTTTGAAAGGATATGATCTCGTAAGATCAGCTGTACTTATTTCATAAATGACATCTCCGTATGATCCATCAACAATAGAATTACTTATCAAATCACAGTGGATATACAATGTATCGATAGAATTTGTTATGTTTGGCGTCACAGTTCCAAATTTAGTTTCTCTAATAACTGCATCTTTGTCAAACCCGATCAAGGTGTGAAAGTTTGATTCTCTCAAATCAAGCATGAAATTATTAAGAACAGTAACTAAACATTTGAAACTTGATAAATCAAACTCAATTCTAATTGGGACAGGTGAGTAATCAGTTAAATCATTGTTTACAGTCAATGTTTCTTTTATGTAATTATCGATATCAGCATTACTGTAATTTCCATTTGTAAAAATCTGTTCCATTGTGATACCTTATCACTTTGCTATTACAATCTTCACTAATATTATACCACGAGTAAGTCATAGAATTAATCTTATCGAGTCCAATGCCATACTGTTTGTTCTTACCTAATATTAATGGTCTATCAAATACAGTTGTAAAATTACTCGGTGTATTTGAGCTATTAATTATTGACGCTTTCTCTGATGATAATACAATTTTTTGTTCCATATAATACAGGATGGATAAAATTAATCACCTTTGTAATACAGTTTAAAACTTGATTTTTCAAAATTGAAAACTTGCGTAGTGTGAGATTTTATGCTTGGAAGGATGCTCCAAAATGTAGACCCGTAAGATATACTTCAGCTGTTTCTTTTAGTATTCGTTTACCATTTTCTATTTTTGGTTGAGTACGTGACTCCCTATCCTTAAAACTTACATTAAACAAATTAAAATATTCTACATTAATGTCTGTATTTGTAACTGTATATGTAAGGTCTGCTTCAACGATATAGCGCCTGGGTTTTACAATTATCATACCGATGGGACGTTTGCCACCACCGGAATATTCTGTAGCATATTCTTCACTTTTTATAAGTGGATTGGTTGCAAAAGTAAACGCCCCGAGAAAAGCATCACGTTTAGTTCTTTCAAGTGGTTTTCGTGTCGGGTACGATACATAATCACGGGCATTATCACGCATGATGCTTATTCCATCATCTATTGTAGCTTCAAGAATTAGAATCCGACTTAAATAGTCTACTTTTACTTTTAAGCCGTCAATTATACCAAGAATTGCAGTGTGCCGGCTATCAGACTTTTGATTATGCTCCTTGGGAGAAGCTATTTTGCCATCAAAAGCTTTGCTTCTTTCATCCTGGGCAGCTTTCAATTGCTTTGAAGCGTCGTCAATAGCAGTCTCAAGTTTATCAGTGTTAACCAGTTTGCTCAAAGCAGTCTACAGCGACTTACCGTCAACCATTTTCTTTTTGATGTCTTCAAATTCCTTGTTGATATCAGCAACGTTGGTGTTTATCTGCTCATTTAATATTTTAATTTGAGTTACTTCGGCAGTAAAAGCAGTTCTCATTTGTTTTGAAGAATCAGCAATAGCAGTTTCAAGTTATTATTGTCAACCATGTGTGTATTGATTTCCCCGATCCGTGTATTAATATGTTGAACACCAGCTCTTATTTGTTCACTTAATTTCTTGTAGTTTTCACTATCTTCAAATCCGTCATTTTTCTTTTCTAGCTCTTTCAAAGCATCACCCAGAAGTTTTATTTCATCTTTCAATCTGTTTTGAATTTCAATCATTTTCCCACGGTTTGCTTGTAACTTTGTTTGTATCAGACTTAGTCTATCTTCAACACCTGTTGTCAATTTTTTTATCATGTCTGGAATTTTATCAATATTATAATCACGTATGATTCTTGTTATTCTTCTTTGACAATATTGCCTTGTTATCGCATCATCTGCTTTTGTCGGATTACCAACATTGGTAATTTTATTATTATCCATGTTGAGATCACTTCTCAAAACCATTTTCCTGGTTTCTACCCTTGTGAAGATAATTAACCAAAGTTTTTGTTTTACATACTCAGACAGCACAATACCAAAATGTGTAATATTAACACTGCCAGTAGTAACTTCCTCGCCAAGATCATTAAAAAGCCCCATTATATAATATATGATTAGATTAAATTTCACCAGTGAAGTTACGTTTTACTAACTTTCTAGGGCGATCTAGATACAGAAAGTCATACTGCTTGTCAGTCGCTTTCTTATACTGATCTTTGCTGACATCTTGTTCGTTTGAAAGCATACCCAGCTCACGATTAACGGGAGTTGCAAGGAAGATGTAATGAAAAACAGTTCAAACGAATGTCTTTGGGAGTTTTGTAAAACGATTGAGATAAATAAATTACACAACAATTTTTGTGTCTTCCCTGGATGAAATAATTAATAATATCGTTTTGATTGCGTTCACAAACATAATCGTCAAAAATAACTATCTTTTGAGTATCAGAGTTCAAATCATTCACAGGGATAACTTGGTCATTTGAACATTCTAATATATCTTCAACTGAAATTTCATTCTTTTTTGCTATATTTTCAAGTTTTTGTGACAAAACCTGATTCTTAGACTGCTCCAAGTTTTTAGCAAAGAAATAAATCTTGTCGTAATAAACTAAAGGTTTTAATAGCATGTGGACTAATGTGTTTGTTTTGCCAGAGCCTGAATTACCACATATAAGCATTCTAAAACAACAATCTGGCATGAAGTTCCATATCTGTTTAAAATTACCGTTTTCTGTCTTCCTACAACCTATTGATGCTGCCTTGTTGGTTAGAGATTAGATCATGGCGGGGATTTCTTTATTTACACTGTCCTGTTTTAATGGGATGACAGAAGGGTAAGTGTGAGGTTTGGTGCACCCTAGAACCGGTTTAAACCCCCAGTGGCCTACTTTGCCACTGACCGTTCCAAGGCGGTAGCCCTATTGTCAACCCTTTTGTGTTTGTGATGTCGTTTGCATTTATTATTGCTTTTGCCTTCTTGTTTGTCTGTTTGCGTGTTTGTTTCTGTGTTTTGTGGTTGACTGTCCTCCTTGAATGCTACTTTCCCTGTCCGATCTTTTTATATTTCTTTTCATGTCATAGTTTGGAATTTCCATTATAATAATAGTCAGATAATATTAATATAATCCAAGTATTATTATATATGTCTAAAGTGTATTGTGGAATAAAACAAATCCCCCGTGGTAAACAACTTCGAACTGAAGCAGAATGTTTTAAAACTAATCAAATCAGATATTACGGATTACAAAAAGTTAAGATGAATATCCCAGGACCTACAAAACAAAAAGATGCAGATCCTACTGTTTGGAGACCAACAAGGAAAAATCCAGGAAGTCTGTCGAAAACAGAAGAACAACCAAATATTATTTATTTGCTAGGATTAGAAGCAGAACGAAAACACATAAATAAAATGTTAAGCAAATCTGAATCTCCCAGTGAGATAACACGTCTTGAAAAGAAGCTGATTAAAAAACAAAATGAGGCTAAAAAAAAAAAGCGCATGCAAATCTTAGACTCATAAGAAAAAATTTAAAAGCGGCTAAACATGCAGCTGAGAAAGCCGCTAAACCTGCAGTCAAGAAAGCAATTAAGCCTCCGGCTAAAAAGAAAGCAGTTAAACCTGCGGCTAAAAAGAAAACAAAAACTACGTAATACTTGATTTAAATTCACTTGGTTTAACTTATATCAACTTATCTTAATTTATCTTATTTTAATCTAACATATCATTACATGTCGTTGTTAAAATAGAAAGAATTAGCAGATCAAATGAAAATATCGAATAATCTTGTTAAAGAATTTGAAAAAAAAGTTATTCAAAAAAGACTAGACAAAGGAGCTAGTCGTGATTTGTACAAAGAAATATTTAAACCTGTAACTATCGAAATAAAAAGTCAGTTAGAACAGCTGACCGAGCAGTTAGCTTCTCTTCCGAAAATAAGTCAGCAATTAGCCACTCTTCCAGCAGCAATAGGTGAGGAAGTACAAGAACATGAAGCATACCGACGATTACCTCCGTTATTTGGTGAAAAACCAACTACTGGTGATTTAGATGCTAAAATCAATAAAGAAGTGATAGATTTATATGACTTACCCTTACAGTCGAGTGTAGCTGGAGATAACCAAAAACATACTCGGACAGGTTAGAGATATTATCAAACAAAACGGTCGCGATAGGGCTGCAGTCACTAAACAACTAAAAAAAGAAAAGGATGCAACCGCGAGAGATCAACACAAACAAGTTCAAAGCACTTTGGCAAACGAGTCAAAAGCTTTAAAATATTATAGAGAAAGAATTGATGCAATGCTTACGCAGAGTGATGTCTTTTCAGGCACGGGATTACAACAAAAAAAAAATTCTTACAAAGTCAGCAAAGATGGCCACTATGGTATATTACAAATTGATATACCTAATCTTGTTGGTCATCACAAACTTATTGCCAAACAAGGAGAAGCAGTTGTGCTAGATCTAAAAGTAGATGATGATTTTATAGACTTGATAACAAAGCGTTACAATAATAAAAAAACTTATTCAAAGCTGTCTCAGAATGCTTTTAAGAAACTAACAGAATTATCTGGTTTACCAATTCATAAAGGTTCTTCAAAGTTTAAAAAGATTTTAGGAGGCAGTGTTGATGCTGAATATTGCAACGGTCCCAAAGATTTGATGGATGATCTAGAGTTAGTATGTGGAAGTATCGAATCAGGAAATAATAGTCCACAGTTAATAAATAAAGGTATTAGCATAATCGATGAATTATTAAAAATAGGTAAAATATCATCCAAAGAACATGAGCAACTATTTTCTAAATATCTTAATTAAACTATTGTCTAACTGTAATTATACATGACACAAATTACTAACAAGGAAGAATTAATTGATCATTTGACGCGGCTTCCCTATGGGTACGAACTGTGCACCACTTGTCGCAGATTTGTTTTTATTTTGCTATGAAAGGGATTTCATGTTGAGTCTTTCACAAGATACCCAGGCAGATGTTATTGAAGCTTTTAATGACACCTCTCGGTATCTGGATGACATACTGAACATTGACAACCCTTTCTTTCCAACTATGGTTCATAAATATTTATACTAAAGAACTTCGGCTTAATAAAGAAAATATATCTGATAATAACGCTTCTTTTCTTGATTTAGATCTCTCGATTGAAAATGGTAAAATAATTAGCAAAATCTATGACAAGAGAGATGATTTTAATTTTGACATTGTTAATTATCCCCACTTGGATGGGGATGTTCCCCGAGCAACTTCTTATGGGGTTTATCTGTCTCAACTTATTCGTTTTTCTAGAGCTTGTACTCGAGTTGAGGACTTAAATATTCGTAATCTTTGTATAACTAAAAAGTTACTCAATCAGGGCTACCGTTACCATAAACTTCGTAAAACCTTTGCAAAATTTTATTATCGTAACCCTGATCTTCTTTCCAAATATAAAGAAGCTCTACCTATATCTTTTTGTCCACCAATTGATATAAACTTTACTTAATTATAAAGAGGACTATGAAAAAGGTAAATGGCAATAATTTCACCCAATGTAATATGCGTTTTGCTGGGGAAAAACAGGATTGAAAAGATCGGATTTTTGAAATTGTATTCGTAATTGTTTTAGACAAGCCGATTGCGGAGATTTTCCGATCTTATTCGTTTACAATCGGAACTACCTCGTCTGATTAGCGAAGAGTTCCGATCGATTCGTTTGCTATCGGAACTGCGCCGAATAGTTTGTAATCGCATTGCGCATGTCCGAGAAAATCGTAAAAACTCGTAGTTCTCCGGCAGGAATAAACGGCCGGGCAGCATTTTATTCAAGATATTGTTTTGATCATAATTAATAACTTACAGAACTGGAATACGAACCATGTTTCTTCTTAGAATACTCATAAAATAGCTTTGTATACATATAAATGCAATAATATTGAGTATTTAACATTTTACATTAAAAATCGCGTAGATAAAGGTAGTGCCTCTTTAAGGACTCTTCTGCGACAAGGACTATCACAACCTGACTTCTATGGTGATGTGATTTATAAACTTCGTAAGATTCTTGGTCATGATCATTTTCATACTATCTTTGTTAAACTTGTTAAAAAGTTTATCAAAAGAGGTTATGACCCTATCATTTTGCAACGTACTGCATGCTTGGTGGTGGACCCTTTACAGTTCGCCACTATGCTTTCCTTTTTAATTGTACGATGACCGGACAGGCTGTGGACCCTATGATGACGCCTACCTAAAGCCCATTGGGACGGTGGCGTTTGATGTTTGTCCATGATATTTCTTGTCGTGCCCTTCATGGTGTATTCTCTTACTGCTCTGGCTTCTGCCAAGTCATTGAGTACCTTAATTGTGGCTTTCTAGGCTATTGTTTTTTTGTATTATATTTACACGAGCATATTTGTGTTTTACTTATATTGCCTATTGATGCTGCCTTGTTGGTTAGATATTAGATCATGGCGGGGATTTCTTTATTTACACTGTCCTGTTTTAATGGGATGACAGTAGGGTAAGTGTGAGGTTTGGTGCACCCTAGAACCGGTTTAAACCCCCAGTGGCCTACTTTGCCACTGACCGTTCCAAGGCGGTAGCCCTATTGTCAACCCTTTTGTGTTTGTGATTTAGTTTGTGATTTAGTTTGCATTTTTTATTACTTTTGTCTTTTCGTTTGTCTGTTTGCGTGTTTGTTTTTGTGTTTTGTGGTTGACTGTCGTCCTTGAATGCTGCTTTCCCTGCCCGATATTTTTATCCTTCTTTGTGGTTGCATACAGACGCAGTTATAAATTGTGCGGCATTATAAACACAACATTACAAATTACCAGTGGAATAATTGGTTGTACTGCTGTATTGGCTCTGCTTCTGGCAATTCCTGTTTTCATAGCTGTAGTTGGCGCAGTTCCTCCAGTAGTTGCTGTTTTAGCGAGCTAAACAAGAATAGCAGAAAGAAAGACTTTGTT
Source organism: Cyrtodaria siliqua (assembly GCA_037043455.1). Classification (NCBI taxonomy): domain Eukaryota; kingdom Metazoa; phylum Mollusca; class Bivalvia; order Adapedonta; family Hiatellidae; genus Cyrtodaria; species Cyrtodaria siliqua. The sequence continues at coordinate 31,964 of JAWPHD010017345.1, read as the reverse complement.
AAAAACACATCATAGAAGTTTTAAACAACTTCTATCATATTTCCAAACAACCACAGGACTAGAAAATGATGAGGAGATAATTAGGATTGTCTTTAATAAAATATTAGAGATTCAAAAGAATGATAACTTCACGCAACCTCTGGAAATGTATATGAAAAGGTTCAAGCTTAATGGAAATTAGGCCAGCAGAGATGCTACATCTGTTCAAGTTAAACGGCCATGGCATTCAGTCGTAATTCTTGTCTAACTTGTTTCCATATCCTATCGTACTTTTCTCTGGTTGATTTTGTTTTAATCGGTTTTGTTTCTTTTTCTATTTTTAATATTTTAAATATTTTCTGAAAAATGTATTCAAATTTGATTGATCTTTTTCGACCTTCTATTTTATCCAAAATCTTTACAATTTTGTAAAACAAATCTTCAAATCTTTGCCTATTTGCAGAAGACAAATCATATTCTACCAAGTATTTATCTAAATGATACTTTCTGTGGTAAATAGTTTTCTTTCGGCTGTAATTGTAACCTGCAATAAGATTGTAGCCATTGTGAGTGACACAATTAAGGCAAATACGTTCGTTATCAAAAACGTCACAAGTATCATTACACTTTATACATGCGTAAGTACACTTGTTATACAGCTTGGCTCTGGTACAATATTTACAAAGCTTCTCTTTATTAGTTGTGTAAAATAAGATGCAATCTATGCACACCTCAGGAGGATCAATAATATCTAAAACTCTTTCACAATATTTGCAATTCATTATATTATAATATAGCATTATATATTTAAATATAGGCTTAAAGAAATATTATCTTATGTAATTATATAAATGGAACGTATAGAAAAGAAAATCAAAAACTTTAAGAAAGATAAAACGAAACATGCAAAAACTATTGATTTTGAAGATGTGAGTAAATTTGATGAAGAGTTTTTAATTTTTTCAAACTTTCAAGATTTGACAGAAAGAATCATAACAATGGTAAAACAACTAAAACTGTCATGGAAAATAAATAAAGGAGATATAAACAAACTGCGTGCTGTAAAAAACTAATTTCAGAGGCAACCAGTTGCCAACCAATATTATACGAAGTTTCTTTTATTGCCCACTATGATATTTTACTTAAGCAAGGAATTGAAATTATTATGTATGGTTGATTAAAATATTATAATCTATAGTATTTGGGAAGTTACGCAGATAAAGAAAGTAAACACTTTGACGAGGAAAAAAATATACAATTTGGAGTAGCTGCCCTTGAAAAGGCTCTCACAGATAAAACAAAAGAAGATATGGATAATCATAGGGAAAGTTGTATGAGACATTTGGAAAAAAATATTGCAGCTTTTAAAAAGATTGGACGGCTGGACTTTTGGAAAAAACAAAATTGGAGAAAAGATTTGACAACATGTGGACGATTGATATATATATATATCAAAGATAGCAGATGATAATAAAATTATGGAAATCAAAGATTTTAGTACCATTCCTAAAAACTTTTTAATTTAATATAATCTTTAATATATGAGTATTTACAGTTATGCGGAAGAAGAAAGAAAACATTTTGAAGAGGAACAAAAGGTTTATGAGAAAGTAGCTGATTACGAGCTGGCTCTTTTAACCAAGACAAATGAACTTATCAAAGAGTTTGAGACAGTCCACATGGAACGATTGTCAGATGATATTGCAGCTTTTAAAAAAGATTGGGCAATACAAACTGAGATTGAGTGCAATGATGCTGTGAAGCTTCTTACAGATCTAGCAGAAAAAGAAATTAAATTTTTTAATGAAACACAATTAAAAGCAATGTCTGAAAATGTTGAGTTGTTCAGAGATAATCTAATCAGCAATCTAGAAAAACCTCATGTGATTAATACTGATATCGGATGTCATGAAGACTTTGAAACGTTTGTCAAAAGTTTAAAAGAAATGATTGATGCAGAAGTTTTTGATAAAGACGAGTTTATTAATTATTGCAAATACAGGATAAAAATAAAATCACTGGCAGCTGGAGGTGATCTTGAAACTGTTGATTTCGATAGATACTGCAAATATCATGTAAAAATAAGTCAGATGATAGATAATAGAGTTCTTGAAAAAAAAATGCTTTCGGAGATACTTAGACATTCTCCTGGATAATGAAATAGATGCTCTCTTGGATGAGGTTACTAACGAGGACACCGGTGAACATATTTATGAGGTTACTGATGAGGATACCGGCGACGACGCCGATGAGGACGCCGATGAGGACACCGACGAGGATACCGACGAGGACGCCGGCGAGGGTAACAGTATTAAATAAAAGAATGTTATTTAATTAATTAATTAATTAATTAATATACGGGCTTAAAGAAATAATCTCATGTAATATTATATAATGAGTATCCGAGAAATTGAAACATCCCCAAAACAGTATAGCAAGGTTTTTAAAGTAAATGGTGTCAGTAATGATCCGCTCAGACAACTACAAAAAACACAATCAAGAGTTGTGAACTTTCTTCAACAAGAACTAAGAAAAACAGGTGGATTTAAATTAAGCATTGATGTAAAACTTACTTTTAAAAAACAAGTATCGGATGATAGAGGAGGTTTTGATTGTGTGTACAAGACAGCTTACTTTGCCTCAAAGGCTGTAATAATATTAAACAAAAATCAAATATCAGAAGCATTAGACAAAGCACATGAAGAAATTATAAATTGTATTCAATTGGGAAGTGGTTGGGTAATTGAATCACTAGATGCACATTAATAAATCGAGTAAAGTACAAGCCTTTGCGGGGTAGCTCGTATTTAGCATTACCAAAAGAACTGCAACATCACAAAAAAGGTTTAATAAATATAAAAAATAAAAAAGATAACGAATGCTTTAGATGGTGCCATTTGGCTTATGAATTTCCTGCCAATAATAAACCACAAAGGATAACAAAGTATAAAAAGCATATTGGTGATCTAAATTATAAAGGAATTACATTCCCTGTTACCATCAAACAAATCCCAAAAATAGAAAAACAAAACAACATTTGTTTTAACATACTTGGGTATGAAGATAATCAAGTATACCCTTTGTACATATCAAAAAATAAAGCAGAAAAAACATGTGATATGCTTTTAATCACCGAAGAAGAAAAAAATCATTACGTATGGATAAAAGATTTTAACAGTTTGATGTATAATCAAACAGCATACAAGTGAAAAAAAATGGTTTTGTAAAACATGCCTACAATGCTTTACATTAGAACGTGTGTTAAAAAAGCATGAGCCTGATTGCCTTTCACTTAATGGAAAACAAGCAATAAAAATGCCCGAGAAAGAGGAAAAGGTTAAGTTTAAAAACTATGACAGACAGCTAATGGTTCCGTTTGTTATATATGCTAATTTTGAAGCAGTAACCGAAAGCATTTCTTCAGTATCAAACAATCCTAAAAAATCACATACGAAAGAATATCAAAAATATACTGATTGCAGTTATGGGTATAAGGTTGTTTGTTGCTATGATGACCAGTATTCAAAACCAGTTGTAACGTATAGAGGACCAAACGCTGTTTACACGTTTTTGAAAATAATGATAGAAGAAGAAAAGTGGTGCAAGAAAACTACGAATGCAAACTTTAAAAAAGATCTAGTAATGTCACATGAAGAAGAAGCTGGATTCCAAAAATCTAAATCATGTCATATTTGTGGTAATGGTTTTGCAACAACTCTCAAAAAAGGTGACGGGGGTTATACAGAAGCATACAAAAACTCCATCAGAAAAGTCAGGGATCATTGTCATAAAACTGCAAAGTATAGAGGAAGCGCTCATGACATATGTAATATTAATTTCAGGTTGACTAGAAAAATACCTGTTGTGTTTCATAACTTGAGAGGATATGACTCTCACTTCATAATGCAACAAATCGGTAAGTTTAAACGAAACATAAATGTTATATCAAATAACATGGAGAAGTATATGGCTTTTATGTTAGGACAAAGTTTGGTGTTTATTGACAGTTTTCAGTTTATGTCTCAGTCATTAGAAATTTTAGTAAAAAACATCCCTTCGTTTCAATACACCTCTCAGAAATACTCTGGTGACAAGCTAGAATTAATAAAACGAAAAGGCGTTTATCCTTATGATTATATGAACAGTTTTGAACGCTTCAAGGATACTAAGTTACCCGGCAAAGATAGCTTTTATCCTCAATTAAATGATGAACACATTTCAGATGCAGATTATGAGCACGCTAAAATATATGGAAAACATTTAAGATTAAAAATATGGGAGAATATCATTATCTGTATCTTAGACTGATGTGCTGTTGCTGACAGATGTTTTTGAAAACTTTAGAAAAATGTGCATTGAGTATTACAAATTAGATCCTTGTCATTACTTCAGTAGTCCTGGTTTAGCTAGGGATGCATGCCTTAAGATGACTGGCATCAAACTTGATTTAATAACTGATATTTATCAATATTTGTTTGTGGAAAAAGGATTAAGAGGCGGTACGAGTTATATTGCAAACAGATATTCACAGGCTAACAATAAATATATGAAAAACTATGACAAGAAAAAAGAAAGCAAGTATATAATATATCTCGATGCTAATAACTTGTATGGGTGGGCTATGTGTCAGCCATTACCTACTGGTAACTTCAAGTGGGTTGATAAGTTTGAAAAAGGAAAATCAAATTACATTGTTGAGTGCGATATTACGTATCCTGAGAAATTGCATGGCTTACATAATGATTATCCTCACGCCCCGGAAAGTTTAAACATAAAAGATGAGTGGTTGTCAGACTATTGTAAAAATTTAAAACAAAAGCTTAATTTAGGACATTGTAATGTTAATAAACTTGTTACGACGTTGAAAAATAAAGAAAAGTATGTCGTGCATTTTAGAAACTTAGACTTGTATAAAAAGCTCGGATTGAAGGTAACAAAAATACACCGAATACTGCAGTTCGACGAATCAAAGTGGTTGAAAACATACATAGACTTTAATACTGCCAAGAGAACAGTTGGTAAAAATGCTTTTGAAAAGGATTTCTTCAAACTGATGAACAATTCAGTTTTTGGTAAAACTATGGAATATTTGACAAAAAGAATTAATGTTAAATTGACTCACGACGAGGAGGTTCTCTTAAAATATGCAGCAAGACCTTCATTTATTAATTGTAAAATGTTTAATGAAAATTTATTTGCCATAAACAGAATAAAAGAACGATTAGTTTTAAATCGTCCTTGTTATGTTGGCATGTGTATTTCAGACTTGTCAAAATATTTGATGTATGATTTTCATTACAACTATATCAAAAACAAATATGATAGAAAAGCTAAGTTATTATTTACTGATACCGAATCCTTGTTTTATGAAATAGAAACAAAAGATGTGTATGCGGACTTTTACAAGGATAAAGAACTGTTTGATAATTGTGATTATGATCCAAAAAGTCAGTTTCATTTTAATGATAATAAAAAGGTTATTGGCAAGATGAAAGATGAAACGTGCGGTATGCCTATTGTTGAATTTGTTGGGTTGCGAAGTAAACTATATTCGTATATGCTAGATAATAAGGTTAGTGCAAAGAAATGCAAGGGCGTTAAAAAGTGTGTTGTTAAAAAACAGATAACACATGTCGATTACAAAAAGATTTTGTTTACGGCAACAGAAGCTCACCATGAGATGAAAGTTATTAGATCACAAAAGCATAACATAAGCAGCTATGCAATAAATAAAAAAAGTTTATCAGCTTATGATGATAAACGGTACATACTAGATAACGGACAAGATACGTTAGCATACAAGTAAAATGATAGCGGAGCAATGATGAATCTCTCTTTATGTTTTTTCTAATATGGCGCTAAAAAGATTTAACGTTTTGTGACAATTTTTTGTTTTAATTAATATTTAAACGTACTTTTACAAATATTAAAGCAAATATTAACGCTATTATTACTAACACAACTAATTACTCAGATTGTATTGCAGCACAATGCTAATTAGAATTACTAACTATGATAATTTAAATTTATGCAAATTTAAAAACCCTTTTTAAAGTTCTGCGTCGGTGGTATAGTATATACAGACGATCGAGTTATATATCTATCGGTCACGTGTATGCAAGTGCCGGTTACCTGGTGAAAATGACAGTTATTTGCTAACTTGTTGTAGTCTCACCATCGTGGCGCTTAGTATATGGTATCTGTGTAGTTCCGTTACCGCAAACTAATATTGGGGTGCAGCTGCTAAATAATTCTTCCCTGATATGTGTTTGCTGGTAACAGACCTTGCCAAACTTCAGGTGTATCTCTGCGTTTCTTTTCGGTAGAGATATATCAAATGGAGTTCTGGTGATGTCTATGGAGCGAGCCAGCCCATTGAAAAGTTAAATGGATTGTGGGATGAGCGCAAGCGTAGATTTCCTAATTAAAACCAGGTGATCACATTAACGGCTGTGCACAGCTGCTTAAAAATAATTCGTACAGCCGTTAATGTAAAGACATGCGCATGACACGTGGCTTTTGCAAAAAATTATAAAATAAACTGTAAATGTTTATTAGTTGAATTGTACGAGGAGGATATTAAACATATTAAATAAGAGGTTTACAAATAATTATATATAGTATTATTATATAATGGAACAAGTAAGATTAGAAAAGGTTTTCAGAAAACTTAACCATTTAAAAAGATAAATATAGAAGAGAATTGATGAGAGGTAAGCAACTCCAAGTAGAATATGAAGTAGTTCGTGATGATTTTATGGACACCAAAAAGAGCAAAGTCAACAAGCGAAAATGATTGCTGGTTGAAATGGATAATTATGAACGTGAGCTGGCTGGAAACAGAGAAGAGCTTCTTGAACTGAAATACAAAATAGCAAAGTACAGGAAAATAAAATACTCCATAGTAAAACATGATATGCAGAGCGACGATGAAGACTACTGTCCGATTCCGTCTGACTTTGCTTAATGAGTTGCACATGTTATTGAAAAACTTCGCCGAAAGTAGATTCGGCGAAAGTAGACATAAAATAAAATTGCGCTCTCCTAATTAATATCTTGAACTATGCAGAGCGATGATGAAGACTACTGCCCGGTTCCGTCTGACTTTGCTTAACGAGTTGCAAATGTTATGTTATTAAAATAAACCGGATTGACTAGTAGTATAGAAACTAGGGGTATAGGGCGAGTTTCCCTGAGCGGGGTGCTTGAGAAAACTGTTGAAATATGTTGGTGTTGATTTAGGCGTGACTTACATTTAGATCTTGGTGGTGTGAATGAGAGTTACGCCTGAGTCCCCCCTGGCATATTTCATTAGTTTTTCTCGCTCCCCGCGAGGGAAAACTGGCCCTATACCCCTAGTTTCTATACTACTCTTGGTGTTTTTAAATGTTAGCTACAACTGTTATTATTCCACCAAATCGAGAGCTCAGCGCAAAACTAGTGAACAACCTTGTTCTGATAGTTCTTTTCAGAATATTCAGCTTAGTCCTATGGTGATTTCATTTGGTCAAATATATTTACCCATTACTCTTAAATGTATCGTCCCAGGCTTTTTATCTTGGACGCTAAGAGTATGTATCGCTCAACTTCAGCGATACATACTCTTAGCGTCCAAGATAAAAAGCCTGGGACGATACATTTAAGAGTAATGGGTAAATATATTTGACCAAATGAAATCACCATAGGACTAAGCCATTGAAGAAGGAAATCTGAATTCAAGTAAAAAGTGTTCATCTCCAGAACAAGTGTTTTTCTTGAATGATATTGAGATAGACAAAGTATAACTTAAGCCGGTGCTAGGAGGCGTTTCATATTGTTTTATTATAATGGCAAGTGCAATGCAGTCGAGCACTGTCAACGAGTCAGCAATGGAGGAGATCAACAGATCAATCAGAGAATTGGAGGGTCGTGTTAACCAATACGAGATAGAGCTCATAAATTCTATGAATGCAAGTCGCATTGATAATTCAACACCTAGGCCAACGCAGATGTAAAGTGCAGATCTGAGACAACAAGTGTGCCGAAAAATGAGCATGAGCATGTCACACCTTATTCTATGCAGGGAGCAAGGCCTAAATTGGTTTCATTTTTCTACATTTGTTTATGCCATGAGCAAGTTGAGCAAACATCAATACCGCCGTATGCAGCAGTCACTAGCGGGAAGCACATTGGACTGCTCATTGAGCAGACGCATGGCGATGGCAAAAGCTTCGGTCTACCTCATTATATGCAAAATAAATATGAAAAGACTGTCGATGAACCGTTGTCCTCACAAACTCAACACACAACATACAAGGAGCAAGAACAATCGAAAAGTCAGGAATATGAACAAAATGTAGTTGAGGCTCCAAAGTCAAAAATACCGTTAAAATGTAGTTGAGTACCCGAAGTCAAAAATACCGTTATATGCTCCCAAACAAGACTCGCCAAACGGAGTGAGCACTCTTTGGAAACTGAGCGAGTTATACGTTTAAGAGATATTGAGCCTAATATCACCTACAGAAAGCGTCATATTACTGACTCAGAAATGAGCAGAAGCACGATTGTAACAATTTGCTCTCCTACAGTAAAAGGCTGGAGTAACTGTTGAGCCAGCAATTTATGACGGAAACACATTTTGGCTCGATTACAAATCACACTTTCATGCATGCTCACGTTACAACATTCACACTAGAGTTTGTTTACTGCTTTGCGGCAGCCGTAAAATGTTGCCCCGACTACAAATCAGTAGTGTCATTACTTACTGGTCCTTTGAGATCATCAAGCTCAATATGTATGGCTTTAAAGTAGAATATCGCTTAACCTGGTGCTAGGAGGGCGTGAAAGGTGTTGCACTTTACATTACCTAACAGACTCAATAAAACCGAGTCTGCTACTTTTATCTCTTAAACCCCTTTTAAACAAAGATACAGAACCATCCTCCCTTGCATGTTTGATGAAATTCGCGCACATTTACAGAATCTCTATGCCTGTGAAATTATTTTGAAATGCCATAGACTTTAGGGCTCACATATAGTATTGGTACGAAAAAATATAGTGAACTTAGACTATGTGTCGATTTCCACTAGCTGAACAATCTTAGAAAGAAAGATATTTATGCATTGCCATGAATAGATGATATTTTGAATACGTTGCAGGCAGTTGTTACAGTTCTGATCCCGACATGAAAAGTGGCTACTATCAGATCGAATTAAAGAAAAGTCACAAAGAACGTACTGCTTTTACAGCTTGACCTCCAGGTTTCTTTGAATATGAACGTCTTCCGTTTGAATGCCATGTGCTCCTGCAACCATTCAAAGGTAGATAGAAGAGTGTTTAGGTGACATGAATTTAAAGGTATGCATCATATATCACGACGCTATTTTTATCTTTGCCGTAACACATGAAGAGCACCTGGGCCAACTTAAAAAATATATTTGTTTGCTGTTTCCAGACCCTGGATTTTATAAGTGGGTAGTTTTGCCAAGACAGTAAAAACCTTTAGAAATGAAAGAAAAATATACTAAAAATAGTAAAAAAAATATATATCTTAAAGAACTGCTATAAAAAGTTTTGGGTAGGGCTCTTTTTCGTGGGTAGGTAGGGAAACAGCAGACCAACATTTTTTATGGTCGGCCCTGGAACATCTCAAATTGGTACTACACTACAACCATTGAGAGAATGCAACTTGAAACTTACTTGCCTCTAATAAATGTAAATTTTTCAAGAGCAATGTCCTTTACTTAGACCATGAAGTTTCATCTGAAGGTAATGAAACAGACCCATCACAGATTGAAAAGGTACAGAACTGGCCCAAACCAAGCTCACCCGAAACAAGTTAGATATCTCATAGGCTTTGTTGGTTATTATCTTACGAATTATGCATCTATGGCACAGCCATTTTATAAAATATACCACCATGATGTATTCCAAAAATACTAGAACAAAGAAAACCGCAATGTGTGACCAGATGAAGAGAAATCCTTTCATAATATTAAGGATATACTCTCCACTCCTCCTATTCTTGGTTATGCTATATTTTCAGAACCTGTTGAAGTGCATAAATATGGTAGTGGGGTAAACGCAATCATTCAATCGGAATATGGCGATTATATACGCAACTAGGCTTAGTACTGATCCTCCCTGCCAAGTTTCTTTGAAATCCGGCCGGAGGTTTAGGAAAACTAGTCTGGACGAAGTGTGTGCATTAAAACCGTTAAAGGGACATAACTGCCAACAATCATTCAACGGGAATTTAACCTGTTATGCACAACTAGGCTTTGTGTTTTACTTATATTGCTTATTAATGCTGCTTTGTTGGTTATAGAATAGTTCATGGCGGGGGTTTCTTTATTTACACTGTCCCGTTTTATTGGGTTGACGGTAGGGTAAGTGTGAGGTTTGGTGCACCCTAGAACCTGGTTTAAACCTCCAGCGGCATTTTTTGCCACTGACCGTTCCAAGGCGGTAGCCCTATTGTCAAGCCTTTTTGTTTGTGATGTCTTATTTGGCATTTTATTCATCTTTAAATTTGTTCTTTGTTTCTATGTATGTTTGTGGTTGACTGCCGTCCTTGAATGCTGCTTTTCCTGTTCGATTTTTATATCTCTATTGATACTGATCATCTTAGTCAAGTTTCGTTGAAATCTGGCCAGGGGTTCAGGAGAACTAGTCCGGAAAGAGTTTGTGTATAAAAAAAACTTTAAAGGCCTTAACTCCGCCAAAAATCTGTCAAACAGGAACACGACGATGATATGCATAACTAGGCTTGGCTAAGGGAGGTGTGTGCATAAGCTTTCGTCCCTCGGGTGTTTTGGTCGTACCCTAGATTGGTTTTCTCTTTAGCTGCAACTACTATGGTTCTGGATACATCCTGAGATGTTTATTATTTTGTATGTGTATCTTTAGTTAGTTTCTCTGGATGTGGACTTTATTGTTAGAGAATTCCTTTTGATGGGATGTAGTTTTGTTTACACTGTTTTGTCTATTTGGGCGCTGAAAACAGGATAATAGCGAGGATTGTGCGCATATAAAATCGATTCAAGCTAACCAGTAGGCAATATCAAGTAGGCCTTATTGCCTACTGACCGTTCCAAGTCGGTAACCCTGTCTTCACCACCCTTTCTGTTGTTTTTTGTTTCGTGGTTCCATGTAGTTTTATTTACACTGTCTTGTCTATTTGGGCTCTGAAGATAGGATAATAGCGAGGATTGTGCGCATATAAAATCGATTCAAGCTAACCAGTAGGCCTTATTGCCTACTGACCGTTCCAAGTCGGTAACCCTGTCTTCACCACCCTTTCTGTTGTTTTTTGTCTCTTTCATTTTAGTTTCAAGTCCTTGTTTGCAGTACAGTGCGGACCTACTATGCCATTGCGTTCGGACGCTGTGGTTTCTATAGGACCCTATATATCATTTTGGTACTGATCATCCCTGCAAATGTTCATTGAAATCCGGCCAGGGGTTCAGGAGAACTAGTCCAGAAAGCCCTATCGTGTTAACGAGGCCAAATTATAGGATATTTCAGAAAACTTATCCGAGATTTCATTGATATCAACAATCTGGCAGAGTTTGAAAGATCGGATGAAAAATGAATGCCCTATTGTCTTAACGTGGCAAAATATATATAGCATTTTTAACTAAATCAAGGGCCATATCTCCATTGTTATTGGTCCGATCTAGCTGGTTTTCGGTCTTATCCGAGCATTCATTGATATTAACAATCTGGTAAAGTTTGGTAAAAATCGGATGAAAAATGAAAGCCCTGTCGTCTTAACGAGACAAAATATAGCATTTTTAATTAAACCAAGGGCCACAACTCCGCTGTAACTCCGCTGTAACTGGTCCGATCTGCCTGTTTTTTTTCTAACTTGTCCGACCTTTCACTGATATTAACACTCCGGTAAAGTTTGGTAAAGATCGGATGTATAATGAAGGCCCTATCGTCTTTAACGAGGCAAAATACATCAATTTTAACTAAATCAAGGGCCATGACTGTGTTACTGGTCCGATCTGGTTGGTTTTCAAAATCGTCCTGATGAAAAATGGAGATCCTATAGTCTTAACGAGACAAAAGTTAACGACGGACAACGGACGGACGGACGGGCGACGGACAAATCAGAGCTCTGCTGGCCTGCCTTCGGCCAGCAGAGGTAAAAAAAATACACATGAAAAGAAATACCCAATACAAAACCACACTTGGATGTCGGTAAAACACAAGACAAGACAAGTTACAATTTCAGAATAAAAACGAAGGAACAACTCGTCTTACCAAATTCCTTTATTGCTCAAATTGTAATATCATTTCGACATTGGCCACCAAGGAATAGAGAGAACTGTTTCAATCATTCGCGAAAGATTTTGATGGGAATGAACAAAGATATTCACCAACAAACAGACTTTTGTGAAAGATGTATGTTATTCAGAATATTCACAATAAGACAAAGATCCTCTTGTCAACATTACCATAACTCATCCGTTTGAACTTGTTATGTGTGTATTGACTTTTGACCCTTGAAAACGTGTTTTGGAGAATATAACCTGGCGGAAATATCTTATGTACACTGTCCCGTTTAATAGGGATGAAACCGGGTAAGAATGAGGTTTGGTGCACCCTAGAACCTGCTTTAAATCCCCAGCGACCTGTTTTGCCACTGACCGTTCCAAGGTGGTAGCCCTATGTCAACCCCTTTATGTTTGTGATGTCATATCTTGCCTTTTATTAATTTTTGTAGTTGTTGTTTGTGTCTGTGCGTGTTTGTGGTTGACTATGGTCCTTGAATGCTAAATTTCCTGTTCGACTTTTATATCATGTTTTAGTGATCATAGATGTTATATCAGAATTGGATGGTATGACATATACTATCAACCTCAGAGTGGCGACTCTACAGAGATAAACATGGATGAATCTGACTATTAAAGCAGCATTAATGAGGTGGAAAAGAGCGAAACAGTGTCTGTAGATGTTATGTCAGAATTGGATGGTATGACAGAATGAGATACTATCAATCTCAGAGTAGCGCCTCTACAGGGGCAAACATGGATGAATCAGACTGTCAAAGAAGCATTAATGAGGTAGAACAGAGCGAAACTGTGTCTGTAGATGTTATGTGGAATTGGATGTATGACAGATACTATCAACCTCAGAGGAACGACTCTACAGAGATAAACATGGATGAATATGACTATCAAAGCTACATATATCAGGTAGAACAGAGCGAAACCGTGTCTGTAGATGTTATGTCAGAAAATTGGATGGTATGACAGGCACTAGCAGTTCTGATAGTAACTCTCTTACACGTATACAGGTAATCAGAGCAGAAAATATCAGATTTAAGTGAATTTGGTATTTCAAAGCAAAATGATATGTTTGAATTAAATACGACTATTAATAATGTATGTGTGTGTATGTGTGTATGCGTATGAGGCTGAAACCCCACCTTTTGGTACGCAGTATTCAGGGCGTTTTAGGCGGTATTCAGTACGCACGAGCCTGGTACGCAGTACTCGCACAACACACTATTTAGTATTTAGTACTCATAAAATGTATTTTTAAAACCAAATATGTACAAAAAAAATCATAAAATGGAAATAAAGGTCTAATTTTGATAATCGGGCCTTCATTCATCTAGCAGATACCGGCTCTTAGGTGTTTAGGTCATCATTCGAATTAGTTATTGCCCTTTGTAATTTTATACTTAGAATTTTTGTCCGGAGCTAAATAGTATTTAGTACTCGGTCTCTAAAATAAGGAGTATTCAGTACTCAGTGGGGAGTGGGGGGGGAGGGGGAGGGGGGTACATCCTCTGCGTATGCTAGTAGGTGATAAGTGTGTATGTGTATCTATCTGTGTATGTGTATGCAAGTTTTTTTATTTTACAGTGTTTTGTTTTAATGCTTTTATATATTTGTTTTTAAATATGCTATAACATCTTTATCTCTCAACTGACAATGCTTTCTACACTAATTTTTCTGCTGTTTCATACCAATACATTTTTAAGTTTGTCAGCAAATGCCGGGGTGACACAAACATGTTGAAATTGAGTTTGAATTTAACTTGTTTAATGCAAGAATGTGATCAAGATATTGACGAACCTTGTTTTGTAAAACAAAACTCTCTACACTATATACAACCTTACCAAGTCACCTTATCAAAGACAGTTAAAAATATCGGACAGGGAAAGCAGCATTCAAGGACGACAGTCAACCACAAAACTCAAAAACAAACACGCAAACAGACAAACGAGAAGGCAAAAGTAATAAAAAAATGCAAACGACATCACAAACACAAAAGGGTTGACAATAGGTCTACCGCCTTGGAACGGTCAGTGGCAACAAGCTTATTGTTCTTATTCAAAAACAACTTTCCCTAGAGAAAGACTACATGTAATAATATTAAAGCGTTTTTTACTACCGACAGTTTGGACTGTTACACCGTGTGGATTTGCCAAGAACTTTGTGAAACACTCATTTTTCTATTAGATACTATTTTCGTCAGATATGGAACTACCGTTTATAAACAAATTGTTGGTATCCCTATGGGTACGAACTGTGCACATCTTGTCGCAGATTTGTTCTTGTCTTGCTATGAAAGAGATTTCATGTTGAGTCTTTCATCCAATACTAAGGCAGATGTAATTGAAGCCTTTAATGACACCTCTCGGCATTCGGATGATATTGAACTTTGACAATCCTTTCTTTTCTACTATGGTTAATAATATCTATGCTAAGGAACTTCAACTGAACAAAGCTAACATTTCTGATAATGTCGCTTCTTTTCTTGATTTGCAAATTGCGAAATAATTAGTAAAATCTATGACAAGAGAGATGATTTTAATTTTGATATTATTAATTATCCCCATTTAGATGGGAATGTTCCCCGAGTTACTTCTTATGGGTATTTTTATATTTCTTTTTATGTTTCTCAACTTATTCGTTTCTCTAGAGCTTGTAGTCGTGTTGAGGACTTTAATAATCGAAATAGTTGTCTTCTGCGACAAAAACTATCACAACCTGACTTCTGTGGTGATGTTATTTAAAACTTCATCAGATCCTTGGTCATAATCACTTTCATACAATCATTATTAAGCTTGTAAAAAATAAGTATACAAGTCAAATAGGATATGCAGCTTTCACAGAACACAGTAACCAAAATACACGCCAAAGGACAAACATGAATGACAATGTTAATAAAGAATAAAGCCATATTATGTCACAAACACAAAAAGGGTTGACAATAGGGCTACCACCTTGGAACGGCCAGTGGCACAAAAGGCCGCTGGGGGTTTAAACCAGGTTCTAGGGTGCACCAAACCTCACCCTTACCCTACTGTCATCCCAATAAAACGGGACGGTGTAAATAAATAAAAAAAATCCCCGCCATGAACTATTCTCTAACAAACAAGGCAGCATTAATAGGCAATATAAGTAAAACACAAAGATGCTCGTGTATATATAAATACAAAAAAAACAATAGCATAGAAAGCCACAAAGAAGGTACTCAGTGACTTGGCAGAATCCAGATCAACAAGAGAATAAACCATTAAGAGCACGACAAGACAATGTTGCAGACAAACATCAAACGTCACCGTCCTTTTGGGCTTTAGGTAGACGTCATCGCACAATTAAAGAGGAAAGCATAGTGGCGAACTGTAAATGGGTCCACCACCAAGCATGCAGTGCGTTGCAAAATGATAGTCATAACCTCTTTTGATAAACCTTTTAACGAGTTTAACAAAGATTGTATGAACGTGATCATGACCAAGGATCTTACGAAGTTTGTAAATAACATCACCATAGAAGAAATATAAAAAGATCGGACAGGGAAAGTAGCATTCAAGGAGGACAGTCAACAGGTTGGGATAGTCCTTGTCGCAGAAGAGTTCTTAAATCACTTTTAAATTTGGAAAGAAGATCAGGGTTATGATAATACAATTTATTATTAATAAAACTTATTATCAAAGAGTTTATCAAAATAGTTTATGAACCTAGCATTTTGCAAAGTACTGCATGTTTAATGGTATACCCATTGACAGTTCGCCACTATGCTTTCCTCTTTTATTGTGCGATGACCGGACAGATTGTGGACCCTATGATGACATCTATCTAAATCCTTATGGGACGGTAGCGTTTGATGTTTGTCTTTAATCGTGTCTTGTCGTACCCTTAACGGTTTGTTTTCTTGTTGCTCTGGCTTCTGCCAAGTCATTGAGTACTTACTTTGTGGCTTTCTAGGCTTTTGTTTTTTATATTATATATACGAGCATTTATATGTTTTGCTTATATTTTCCATTAAAGCTGCCTTGTTTGTTAGAGATTATAACCTGGCGGGGATATTTTTTATTCAACAACGGATGGAGATATATCAGTAGGAAATCATTATGCCTACTCAGCAATCAAGAAGACAGTTTTACTTTCGCCGATTGGAAAGCATTAGGCCTACTCAGCAATCAAGAATACAGTTTTACTTTCTTCAATTGGAAAGCATTAGGCCTACTTAGCACTCAAGTATAGAGTTTTACTTTTGTCAATTCCTACTCATCAATCAAGAATATATACAGTTTTACTTTCGTCAAGACTTTCGACAAGACGTTAAGGAAGTCGTGTGTATTTGTATTGCTATGAAAGATATTTCATGACGAGTCACCAGATATTCAGGCACATGTCATCGAAGTCTTTAATAACACCTCTTGGTTTCTAGATGACATATTGATAACCCTTAATTTTCTACTATCGTTAAAGAAACTTACCCGCCAAATAACGGCAAAATTACACTGCAAAATCATTTATCAAAGCTCTATTTTATGTTTGTGATGTCTTATTTGGCCTTTTATTCAACTTTAAATTAATTTGTTCTTTGTTTCTGTGTGTTTTTGTGGTTGACTGTCGTCCTTGAATGCTGCTTTTACTGCTCGATTTTTATATCTATAGCTATCCAGGTGTTCAGGTCATATACAAATGTATATGTGCCGAATAAAAGTTATTTTTTCACGTATTTTTAAAATACCCATGATTCAATGGGTTAATTAATTATGAGTTGGTCACTCTAAATTCGACGCTCTGGTTTTGGGGTTTGGTCTGGCTGGTTGAAGCCGTTTATATATTGTGTCTATAGAGTTTGGAATCTCAAAGTGTGTAAGTTATATATATACCTCGTCATCAGTAGGTTTAGAAACGGTGTACATATGTTGTAAAATGTGGCTGATGTTGGTGGGACAGCTACTTTATTATCAGTCCTAAAGAGCTTTAGCTCAACAAAGCTAATACTCTGATACTGTAGCTTCTTTCCGCGATGTATATATTTTTATTGAAAATGAAGACATTAAGCTTCTAGTCGAGATGAGGGCTGTCATGGAGACGTAATAAGCTTCTAGTCGAGATGAGGACTGTCATATATATATATATATATATATATATATTTCTATCGAAAATGGAGACGTAATAAGCTTCTAGTCGAGATGAGAACTGTCATATATATATATTTATATTGAAATTGGAGACGTAATAAGCTTCTAGTCGAGATGAGGACTGTCACATATATATATTTCTATTGAAAATGGAGACGTAATAAGCTTCTAGTCGAGATGAGAACTGTCATATATATATATTTCTATTGAAAATGGAGACGTAATAAGCTTCTAGTCCAGATGAGGACTGTCACATATATATATTTCTATTGAAAATGGAGACATAATAAGCTTCTAGTCGAGATGAGAACTGTCATATATATATATTTCTATTGAAAATGGAGACATAATAAGCTTCTAGTCGAGATGAGAACTGTCATATATATATATTTCTATTGAAAATGGAGAATAAGCTTCTAGTCGAGATGAGGACTGTCATATATATATATATTTCTATTGAAAATGGAGACGTAATAAGCTTCTAGTCGAGATGAAAACTGTCATATATATATATTTCTATTGAAAATGGAGACTTAATAAGCTTCTAGTCGAGATTAGAACTGTCATATATATATATTTATATTGAAAATGGAGACGTAATAAGCTTCTAGTCGAGATGAGGACTGTCACATATATATATTTCTATTGAAAATGGAGACGTAATAAGCTTCTAGTCGAGATGAGAACTGTCATATATATATATTTCTATTGAAAATGGAGACGTAATAAGCTTCTAGTCCAGATGAGGACTGTCACATATATATATTTCTATTGAAAATGGAGACATAATAAGCTTCTAGTCGAGATGAGAACTGTCATATATATATATTTCTATTGAAAATGGAGACGTAATAAGCTTCTAGTCCAGATGAGGACTGTCACATATATATATTTCTATTGAAAATGGAGACGTAATAAGCTTCTAGTCGAGATGAGAACTGTCATATATATATATTTCTATTGAAAATGGAGACGTAATAAGCTTCTAGACGAAATGAGAACTGTCATATACATATATTTCTATTGAAAATGGAGACGTAATAAGCTTCTAGACGAGATGAGAACTGTCATATATATATATTTCTATTGAAAATGGAGACGTAATAAGCTTCTAGTCGAGATGAGGGCTGTCATGGAAACGTAATAAGCTTCTAGACGAGATGAGAACTGTCATATATATATATTTCTATTGAAAATGGAGACGTAATAAGCTTCTAGTCGAGATGAGAACTGTCATATATATATATTTATATTGAAAATGGAGATATAATAAGCTTTTAGTCGAGATGAGAACAGTCATATATATATATTTCAATTGAAAATGGAGACGTAATAAGCTTCTAGTCGAGATGAGAACTGTCATATATATATATTTCTATTGCAAATGGAGACGTAATAAGCTTCTAGTCGAGATGAGGGCTGTCATGGAGACGTAATAAGCTTCTAGACGAGATGAGAACTGTCATATATATATATTTCTATTGAAAATGAAGACATAATAAGCTTCTAGTCGAGATGAGAACTGTCATATATATATATTTCTATTGAAAATGGAGACGTAATAAGCTTCTAGTCGAGATGAGAACTGTCTATATATATATTTCTATTGAAAATGGAGACGTAATAAGCTTCTAGTCGAGATGAGGTCTGTCATGGAGACGTAATAAGCTTCTAGACGAGATGAGAACTGTCATATATATATATTTCTATTGAAAATGGAGACATAATAAGCTTCTAGTCGAGATGAGAAACTGTCATATATATATATTTCTATTGAAAAATGGAGAATAAGCTTCTAGTCGAGATGAGGACTGTCATATATATATATATTTCTATTGAAAATGGAGACGTAATAAGCTTCTAGGTCGAGATGAAAACTGTCATATATATATATTTTCTATTGAAAATGGAGACTTAATAAGCTTCTAGTCGAGATTAGAACTGTCATATATATATATTTATATGAAAATGGAGACGTAATAAGCTTCTAGTCGAGATGAGGACTGTCACATATATATATTTCTATTGAAAATGGAGACGTAATAAGCTTCTAGTCGAGATGAGAACTGTCATATATATAATATTTCTATTGAAAATGGAGACGTAATAAGCTTCTAGTCCAGATGAGGACTGTCACATATATATATTTCTATTGAAAATGGAGACATAATAAGCTTCTAGTCGAGATGAGAACTGTCATATATATATATTTCTATTGAAAATGGAGGACGTAATAAGCTTCTAGTCCAGATGAGGACTGTCACATATATATATTTCTATTGAAAATGGAGACGTAATAAGCTTCTAGTCCGAGATGAGAACTGTCATATATATATATTTCTATTGAAAATGGAGACGTAATAAGCTTCTAGACGAAATGAGAACTGTCATATACATATATTTCTATTGAAAATGGAGACGTAATAAGCTTCTAGACGAGATGAGAACTGTCATATATATATATTTCTATTGAAAATGGAGACGTAATAAGCTTCTAGTCGAGATGAGGGCTGTCATGGAAACGTAATAAGCTTCTAGACGAGATGAGAACTGTCCATATATATATATTTCTATTGAAAATGGAGACGTAATAAGCTTCTAGTCGAGATGAGAACTGTCATATATATATATTTATATTGAAAATGGAGATATAATAGCTTTTAGTCGAGATGAGAAACAGTCATATATATATATTTCATTGAAAATGGAGACGTAATAAGCTTTCTAGTCGAGATGAGAACTGTCATATATATATATTTCTATTGCAAATGGAGACGTAATAAGCTTCTAGTCGAGATGAGGGCTGTCATGGAGACGTAATAAGCTTCTAGACGAGATGAGAACTGTCATTATATATATTTCTATTGAAAATGAAAGACATAATAAGCTTCTAGTCGAGATGAGAACTGTCATATATATATATTTCTATTGAAAATGGAGGACGTAATAAGCTTCTAGTCGAGATGAGAACTGTCATATATATATATTTCTATTGAAAATGGAGACGAATAAAGCTTCTAGTCGAGATGAGGTCTGTCATGAGACGTAATAAGCTTTCTAGACGAGATGAGAACTGTCATATATATATATTTCTATTGAAAATGAAGACATTAATAAGCTTCTAGTCGAGATGAGAACTGTCATATATATATTTTCTATTGAAAATGGAGGACGTAATAAGTTTCTAGTCGAGATGAGAACTGTCATATATATATATTTCTATTGAAAATGGAGACGTAATAAGCTTCTAGACGAGATGAGAACTGTCATATATATATATTACTATTGAAAATGAAGACATAATAAGCTTCTAGTCGAGATGAGAACTGTCATATATATATATTTCTATTGAAAATGGAGACGTAATAAGCTTCTAGTCGAGATGAGAACTGTCATATATATATATTTTTATTGAAAATGGAGACGTAATAAGCTTCTAGTCGAGATGAGGGCTGTCATGGAGACGTAATAAGCTTTTAGACGAGATGAGAACTGTCATATATATAAATTTCTATTGAAAATGAAGACATAATAAGCTTCTAGTCGAGATGAGAACTGTCATATATATATATTTCTATTGAAAATGGAGACGTAATAAGCTTCTAGTCGAGATGAGAACTGTCATATATATATATTTCTGTTGAAAATGGAGACGTAATAAGCTTCTAGACGAGATGAGAACTGTCATATATATATATTTCTATTGAAAATGAACACATAAGCTTCTAGTCGAGATGAGAACTGTCATATATATATATTTCTATTGAAAATAGAGACGTAATAAGCTTCTAGTCGAGATGAGAACTGTCATATATATGTATTTCTATTGAAAATGGAGACGTAATAAGCTTCTAGTCGAGATGAGAACTGTCATATATATATATTTCTATTGAAAATGGAGACATAATAAGCTTCTAGTCGAGATGAGAACTGTCATATATATCTATTTCTATTGAAAATGGTGACGTAATAAGCTTCTAGTCGAGATGAGAACTGTCATATATATATATTTCTATTGAAAATGGAGACGTAATAAGCTTCTAGTCGAGATAAGAACTGTCATATATATATATTTCTATTGAAAATGGAGACGTAATAAGCTTCTAGTCGAGATGAAAACTGTCATATATATATATTTCTATTGAAAATGGAGACATAATAAGCTTCTAGTCGAGATGAGAACTGTCATATATATATATATTTCTATTGAAAATGGACACGTAATAAGCTTCTAGTCGAGATGAGGACTGTCACATATATATATTTCTATTGAAAATGGAGACGTAATAAGCTTCTAGTCGAGATGAGGACTGTCATATATATATATTTCTATTGAAAATGGAGACGTAATAAGCTTCTAGACGAGATGAGAACTGTCATATATATATATTTCTATTGAAAATGGAGACGTAATAAGCTTCTAGTCGAGATGAGAACTGTCATATATATATATTTCTATTGAAAATGGAGACGTAATAAGCTTCTAGTCGAGATGAGAACTGTCATATACATATATTTCTATTGAAAATGGAGACGTAATAAGCTTCTAGTCGAGATGAGAACTGTCATATATATATATTTCTATTGAAAATGGAGACGTAATAAGCTTCTAGACGAGATGCGAACTGTCATATATATATTTTTTTATTGAAAATGGAGACGTAATAAGCTTCTAGTCGAGATGAGAACTGTCATATATATATATTTCTATTGAAAATGGAGACATAATAAGCTTCTAGTCGAGATGAGAACTGTCATATATATATATTTCTATTGAAAATGGAGACATAATAAGCTTCTAGTCGAGATGAGAACTGTCATATATATATATTTCTATTGAAAATGGACACGTAATAAGCTTCTAGTCGAGATGAGGGCTGTCATGGAGACGTAATAAGCTTCTAGACGAGATGAGAACTGTCATATATATATATTTCTATTGAAAATGAAGACATAATAAGCTTCTAGTCGAGATGAGAACTGTCATATATATATATTTCTATTGAAAATGGAGACGTAATAAGCTTCTAGTCGAGATGAGAACTGTCATATATATATATTTCTATTGAAAATGGAGACGTAATAAGCTTCTAGACGAGATGAGAACTGTCATATATATATATTTCTATTGAAAATGGAGACATAATAAGCTTCTAGTCGAGATGAGAACTGTCATATATATATATTTCTATTGAAAATGGAGACATAATAAGCTTCTAGTCGAGATGAGAACTGTCATATATATATATTTGTATTGAAAATGGACAAGTAATAAGCTTCTAGTCGAGATGAGGGCTGTCATGGAGACGTAATAAGCTTCTAGACGAGATGAGAACTGTCATATATATATATTTCTATTGAAAATGAAGACATAATAAGCTTCTAGTCGAGATGAGAACTGTCATATATATATATTTCTATTGAAAATGGAGACGTAATAAGCTTCTAGTCGAGATGAGAACTGTCATATATATATATTTCTATTGAAAATGGAGACGTAATAAGCTTCTAGACGAGATGAGAACTGTCATATACATATATTTCTATTGAAAATGGAGACGTAATAAGCTTCTAGACGAGATGAGAACTGTCATATATATATATTTCTATTGAAAATGGAGACGTAATAAGCTTCTAGTCGAGATGAGGGTTGTCATGGAAACGTAATAAGCTTCTAGACGAGATGAGAACTGTCTATATATTTCTATTGAAAATGGAGACGTAATAAGCTTCTAGTCGAGATGAGAACTGTCATATATATATATTTATATTGAAAATGGAGATATAATAAGCTTTTAGTCGAGATGAGAACAGTCATATATATATATTTCAATTGAAAATGGAGACGTAATAAGCTTCTAGTCGAGATGAGAACTGTCATATATATATATTTCTATTGCAAATGGAGACGTAATAAGCTTCTAGTCGAGCTGAGGGCTGTCATGGAGACGTAATAAGCTTCTAGACGAGATGAGAACTGTCATATATATATATTTCTATTGAAAATGAAGACATAATAAGCTTCTAGTCGAGATGAGAACTGTCATATATATATATTTCTATTGAAAATGGAGACGTAATAAGCTTCTAGTCGAGATGAGAACTGTCATATATATATATTTCTATTGAAAATGGAGACGTAATAAGCTTCTAGTCGAGATGAGGTCTGTCATGGAGACGTAATAAGCTTCTAGACGAGATGAGAACTGTCATATATATATATTTCTATTGAAAATGAAGACATAATAAGCTTCTAGTCGAGATGAGAACTGTCATATATATATATTTCTATTGAAAATGGAGACGTAATCAGCTTCTAGTCGAGATGAGAACTGTCATATATATATATTTCTATTGAAAATGGAGACGTAATAAGCTTCTAGACGAGATGAGAACTGTCATATATACATATTTCTATTGAAAATGAAGACATAATAAGCTTCTAGTCCGAGATGAGTACTGTCATAAATATATATTTTCTATTGAAAATGGAGACGTAATAAGCTTCTAGTCGAGATGAGAACTGTCATATATATATATTTCTATTGAAAAATGGAGACGTAATAAGCTTCTAGACGAGATGAGAACTGTCATATATATATATTTTCTATTGAAAATGGAGACGTAATAAGCTTCTAGTCGAGATGAGGACTGTCATATATATATATTTTCTATTGAAAATTGAGACGTAATAAGCTTCTAATCGAGATGAGAACTGTCATATATATATATATTTCTGTTGAAAATAGAGACGTAATAAGCTTCTAGTCGAGATGAGAACTGTCATATATATATATTTATATTGAAAATGGAGACGTAATAAGCTTCTAGACGAGATGAGAACTGTCATATATATATATTTCTATTGAAAAATGGAGGACGTAATAAGTTTCTAGTCGAGATGAGAACTGTCATATATATATATTTATATTGAAAATGGAGACGTAATAAGCTTCTAGTCGAGATGAGAACTGTCATATATATATATATTTCTATTGAAAATGGAGACGTAATAAGTTTCTAGTCGAGATGAGAACTGTCATATATATATATTTATATTCAAAATGGAGACGTAATAAGCTTCTAGTCGAGATGAGAACTGTCCATATATATATATTTCTATTGAAAATGGAGACATAATAAGCTTCTAGTCGAGATGAGAACTGTCATATTTCTATTGAAAATGGAGACGTAATAAGCTTCTAGACGTGATGAGAACTGTCATATATATATATTTTCTATTGAAAATGGAGGCGTAATAAGCTTCTAGTCGAGATGAGAACTGTCATATATATATATTTCTATTGAAAATGGAGACGTAATAAGCTTCTAGTCGAGATGAGAACTGTCATATATATATTTCTATTGAAAATGGAGACGTATTAAGCTTCTAGTCGAGATGAGAACTGTCATATATATATATTTCTATTGAAAATGGAGACGTAATAAGCTTCTAGTCGAGATGAGAACTGTCATATATATATATTTCTATTGAAAATGGAGACGTAATAAGCTTCTAATCGAGATAAGAACTGTCCATATATATATTTTCTATTGAAAATAGAGACGTAATAAGCTTCTAGTCGAGATGAGAACTGTCTTATAAATATATTTCTATTGAAAATGGAGACGTAATAAGCTTCTAGACGAGATGAGAACTGTCATATATATATATTTCTATTGAAAATGGAGAACTAATAAGTTTCTAGTCGAGATGAGGAAACTGTCATATATATATATTTATATTAAAAATGGAGACGTAATAAGCTTCTAGTCGAGATGAGAACTGTCATATATATATATATTTCTATAAAAATGGAGACGTAATAAGTTTCTAGTCGAGATGAGAACTGTCATATATATATATTTCTATTGAAAATGGAGACGTAATAAGCTTCTAGTCGAGATGAGAACTGTCATATATATATATTTCTATTGAAAATGGAGACATAATAAGCTTCTAGTCGAGATGAGAACTGTCATATATATATTTCTATTGAAAATGGAGACGTAATAAGCTTCTAGAAGAGATGAGAACTGTCATATATATATATTTCTATTGAAAATGGAGACGTAATAAGCTTCTAGACGAGATGAGAACTGTCATATATATATATATTTCTATTGAAAATGGAGACGTAATAAGCTTCTAGTCGAGATGAGAACTGTCCTATATATATATTTCTATTGCAAATGGAGACGTAATAAGCTTCTAGTCGAGATGTGAACTGTCATATATATCTATTTCTATTGAAAATGGAGACGTAATAAGCTTCTAGTCGAGATGAGAACTGTCATATATATATATTTCTATTGAAAATGGAGACGTAATAAGCTTCTAGTCGAGATGAGAACTGTCATATATATATATTTCTATTGAAAATGGAGACGTAATAAGCTTCTAGTCGAGATGAGAACTGTCATATATATATATTTCTATTGAAAATGGAGACATAATAAGCTTCTAGTCGAGATGAGAACTGTCATATATATATTTCTATTGAAAATGGAGACGTAATAAGCTTCTAGACGAGATGAGAACTGTCATATATATATATTTATATTGAAAGTGGAGACGTAATAAGCTTCTAGTCGAGATGAGAACTGTCATATATATATATTTCTATTGAAAATGGAGACGTAATAAG
Organism: Cyrtodaria siliqua; assembly: GCA_037043455.1. Lineage (NCBI taxonomy): Eukaryota > Metazoa > Mollusca > Bivalvia > Adapedonta > Hiatellidae > Cyrtodaria > Cyrtodaria siliqua. The sequence goes on along the minus strand of JAWPHD010017345.1, from coordinate 5,954 downwards.
CTTCTAGTCGAGATGAGGACTGTCATGTATATATATTTCGATTCAAAATGGAGACGTAATAAGCTTCTAATCGAGATGAGGACTGTCATATATATATATATTTCTATTGAAAATGGAGACGTAATAAGCTTCTAGTCGAGATGAGAACTGTCATATATATATATTTCTATTGAAAATGGAGACGTAATAAGCTTCTAGACGAGATTAGAACAGTCATATATATATATTTCTATTGAAAAGCGAGACGTAATAAGCTTCTAGTCGAGATGAGGACTGTCAAATATATATATTTCATGGAGACGTAATAAGCTTCTAATGGAGATGAGAACTGTCATATATATATATTTCTATAGAAAATGGAGACGTAATAAGCTTCTAGTCGAGATGAGAACTGTCATATATATATATTTCTATTGAAAATGGAGACGTAATAAGCTTCTAGTCGAGATGAGAACTGTCATATATATATTTCTATTGAAAATGGAGACGTAATAAGCTTCTAGTCGAGATGAGAACTGTCATATATATATATTTCTATTATAAATGGTGACGTAATAAGCTTCTAGTCGAGATGAGAACTGTCATATATATATATTTCTATTGAAAATGGAGACGTAATAAGCTTCTAGACGAGATGACAACTGTCATATATATATATTTCTATTGGAAATGGAGACGTAATAAGTTTCTAGTCGAGATGAGAACTGTCATATATATATATTTATAGTGAAAATAGAGACGTAATAAGCTTCTAGTTGAGATGAGAACTGTCATATATATATATATTTCTATTGAAAATGGAGACGTAATAAGTTTCTATTCGAGATGAGAACTGTCATATATATATTTCTATCGAAAATGGAGACGTAATAAGCTTCTAGTCGAGATGAGAACTGTAATATATATATATTTCTATCGAAAATGGAGACGTAATAAGCTTCTAGTCGAGATGAGAACTGTCATATATATATATTTCTATCGAAAATGGAGACGTAATAAGCTTCTAGTCGAGATGAGAACTGTCATATATATATATTTCTATTGAAAATGGAGACGTAATAAGCTTCTAGTCGAGATGAGAAATGTCATATATATATATTTCTATTGAAAATGGAGACGTAATAAGCTTCTAGTCGAGATGAGGACTGTCATATATATATATTTCTATTGAAAATGGAGACGTAATAAGCTTCTAATCGAGATGAGGACTGTCATATATATATATTAATATTGAAAATGGAGACGTAATCAGCTTCGAGTCGAGATGAGAACTGTCATATATATATATTTCTATTGAAAATGGAGACGTAATAAGCTTCTAGACGAGATGAGAACTGTCATATATATATATTTCTATTGAAAATGGAGACGTAATAAGCTTCTAGTCGAGATGAGAACTGTCATATATATATATTTCTATTGAAAATGGAGACGTAATAAGCTTCTAGTCGAGATGAGAACTGTCATATATATCTATTTCTAATGAAAATGGAGACGTAATAAGCTTCTAGTCGAGATGAGAACTGTCATATATATATATTTCTATTGAAAATGGAGACGTAATAAGCTTCTAGTCGAGATGAGAACTGTCATCTATATATATTTCTATTGAAAATGGAGACGAAATAAGCTTCTAGTCGAGATGAGAACTGTCATATATATATATTTCTATTGAAAATGGAGACGTAATAAGCTTCTAGTCGAGATGAGGACTGTCATATATATATATTTCTATTGAAAATGGAGACGTAATAAGCTTCTAATCGAGATGAGGACTGTCATATATATATATTACTATTGAAAATGGAGACGTAATCAGCTTCGAGTCGAGATGAGAACTGTCATATATATATATTCCTATTGAAAATGGAGACGTAATAAGCTTCTAGACGAGATGAGAACTGTCATATATATATATATTTCTATTGAAAATGGAGACGTAATAAGCTTCTAGTCGAGATGAGAACTGTCCTATATATATATTTCTATTGCAAATGGAGACGTAATAAGCTTCTAGTCGAGATGAGAACTGTCATATATATCTATTTCTATTGAAAATGGAGACGTAATAAGCTTCTAGTCGAGATGAGAACTGTCATATATATATATATCTATTGAAAATGGAGACGTAATAAGCTTCTAGTCGAGATGAGAACTGTCATATATATATATTTCTATTGAAAATGGAGACATAATAAGCTTCTAGTCGAGATGAGAACTGTCATATATATATTTCTATTGAAAATGGAGACGTAATAAGCTTCTAGACGAGATGAGAACTGTCATATATATATATTTCTATTGAAAAGCGAGACGTAATAAGCTTCTAGTCGAGATGAGGACTGTCAAATATATATATTTCTATTGAAAATGGAGACGTAATAAGCTTCTAATGGAGATGAGAACTGTCATATATATATATTTCTATAGAAAATAGAGACGTAATAAGCTTCTAGTCGAGATGAGAACTGTCATATATATATATTTCTATTGAAAATGGAGACGTAATAAGCTTCTAGACGAGATGAGAACTGTCATATATATATATTTATATTGAAAATGGAGACGTAATAAGCTTCTAGTCGAGATGAGAACTGTCATATATATATATATTTCTATTGAAAATGGAGACGTAATAAGTTTCTAGTCGAGATGAGAACTGTCATATATATATATTTATATTGAAAATGGAGACGTAATAAGCTTCTAGTCGAGATGAGAACTGTCATATATATATATTTCTATTGAAAATGGAGACATAATAAGCTTCTAGTCGAGATGAGAACTGTCATATATATATTTCTATTGAAAATGGAGACGTAATAAGCTTCTAGACGAGATGAGAACTGTCATATATATATATTTCTATTGAAAATGGAGACGTAATAAGCTTCTAGTCGAGATGAGAACTGTCATATATATATATTTCTATTGAAAATGGAGACGTAATAAGCTTCTAGTCGAGATGAGAACTGTCATATATATCTATTTCTATTGAAAATGGAAACGTAATAAGCTTCTAGTCGAGATGAGAACTGTCATATATATCTATTTCTATTGAAAATGGAGACGTAATAAGCTTCTAGTCGATGTGAGAACTGTCATATATATATATTTCTATTAAAAATGGAGACGTAATAAGCTTCTAGTCGAGATGAGAACTGTCATATATATATATTTCTATTGAAAATGGAGACGTAATAAGCTTCTAGACGAGATGAGAACTGTCATATATATATATTTCTATTGAAAATGAAGACGTAATAAGCTTCTAGTCGAGATGAGGACTGTCATATATATATATTTCTATTGAAAATGGAGACGTAATAAGCTTCTAGTCGAGATGAGAACTGTCATATATATATATTTCTATTGAAAATGGAGACGTAATAAGCTTCTAGTCGAGATGAGAACTGTCATATATATAAATTTCTATTGAAAATGGAGACATAATAAGCTTCTAGTCGAGATGAGAACTGTCATATATATATTTCTATTGAAAATGGAGATGTAATAAGCTTCTAGACGAGATGAGAACTGTCATATATATATATTTCTATTGCAAATGGAGACGTAATAAGCTTCTAGTCGAGATGAGAACTGTCATATATATATATTTCTATTGAAAATGGAGACGTAATAAGCTTCTAGTCGAGATGAGAACTGTCATATATATATATTTCTATTGAAAATGGAGACGTAATAAGCTTCTAGTCGAGATGAGAACTGTCATATATATATATTTCTATTGAAAATGGAGACGTAATAAGCTTCTAGTCGAGATGAGAACTGTCATATATATATATATTTCTATTGAAAATGGAGACATAATAAGCTTCTAGTCGAGATGAGAACTGTCATATATATATTTTTATTGAAAATGGAGACGTAATAAGCTTCTAGACGAGATGAGAACTGTCATATATATATATTTATATTGAAAATGGAGACGTAATAAGCTTCTAGTCGAGATGAGAACTGTCATATATATATATTTCTATTGAAAATGGAGACGTAATAAGCTTCTAGTCGAGATGAGGACTGTCATGTATATATATTTCGATTCAAAATGGAGACGTAATAAGCTTCTAATCGAGATGAGGACTGTCATATATATATATATTTCTATTGAAAATGGAGCCGTAAATAAGCTTCTAGTCGAGATGAGAACTGTCATATATATATATTTCTATTGAAAATGGAGACGTAATAAGCTTCTAGACGAGATTAGAACTGTCATATATATATATTTCTATTGAAAAGCGAGACGTAATAAGCTTCTAGTCGAGATGAGGACTGTCAAATATATATATTTCTATTGAAAATGGAGACGTAATAAGCTTCTAATGGAGATGAGAACTGTCATATATATATATTTCTATAGAAAATAGAGACGTAATAAGCTTCTAGTCGAGATGAGAACTGTCATATATATATATTTCTATTGAAAATGGAGACGTAATAAGCTTCTAGACGAGATGAGAACTGTCATATATATATATTTATATTGAAAATGGAGACGTAATAAGCTTCTAGTCGAGATGAGAACTGTCATATATATATATATTTCTATTGAAAATGGAGACGTAATAAGTTTCTAGTCGAGATGAGAACTGTCATATATATATATTTATATTGAAAATGGAGACGTAATAAGCTTCTAGTCGAGATGAGAACTGTCATATATATATATTTCTATTGAAAATGGAGACATAATAAGCTTCTAGTCGAGATGAGAACTGTCATATATATATTTCTATTGAAAATGGAGACGTAATAAGCTTCTAGACGAGATGAGAACTGTCATATATATATATTTCTATTGAAAATGGAGACGTAATAAGCTTCTAGTCGAGATGAGAACTGTCATATATATATATTTCTATTGAAAATGGAGACGTAATAAGCTTCTAGTCGAGATGAGAACTGTCATATATATCTATTTCTATTGAAAATGGAGACGTAATAAGCTTCTAGTCGAGATGAGAACTGTCATATATATCTATTTCTATTGAAAATGGAGACGTAATAAACTTCTAGTCGATGTGAGAACTGTCATATATATATATTTCTATTAAAAATGGAGACGTAATAAGCTTCTAGTCGAGATGAGAACTGTCATATATATATATTTCTATTGAAAATGGAGACGTAATAAGCTTCTAGACGAGATGAGAACTGTCATATATATATATTTATATTGAAAATGGAGACGTAATAAGCTTCTAGTCGAGATGAGAACTGTCATATATATATATTTCTATTGAAAATGGAGACATAATAAGCTTCTAGTCGAGATGAGAACTGTCATATATATATTTCTATTGAAAATGGAGACGTAATAAGCTTCTAGACGAGATGAGAACTGTCATATATATATATTTCTATTGAAAATGGAGACGTAATAAGCTTCTAGTCGAGATGAGAACTGTCATATATATATATTTCTATTGAAAATGGAGACGTAATAAGCTTCTAGTCGAGATGAGAACTGTCATATATATCTATTTCTATTGAAAATGGAGACGTAATAAGCTTCTAGTCGAGATGAGAACTGTCATATATATCTATTTCTATTGAAAATGGAGACGTAATAAGCTTCTAGTCGATGTGAGAACTGTCATATATATATATTTCTATTAAAAATGGAGACGTAATAAGCTTCTAGTCGAGATGAGAACTGTCATATATATATATTTCTATTGAAAATGGAGACGTAATAAGCTTCTAGACGAGATGAGAACTGTCATATATATATATTTCTATTGAAAATGAAGACGTAATAAGCTTCTAGTCGAGATGAGGACTGTCATATATATATATTTCTATTGAAAATGGAGACGTAATAAGCTTCTAGTCGAGATGAGAACTGTCATATATATATATTTATATTGAAAATGGAGACGTAATAAGCTTCTAGTCGAGATGAGAACTGTCATATATATAAATTTCTA
>JAWPHD010017344.1:0-45035 GCA_037043455.1 Cyrtodaria siliqua | reverse complement strand
TTTTATTTTTTATTTTATTGTTTTTCAGTTTGTTGTTGTTTTTTACCCGATTCTTATTGTTTGTATGATTACTGACCAAGAATCGATTTTTATTCTTCGCACGGTTGACATTATGTGCGTTGTGCACCTTATTTTTCTTATCATTTATTCGTGTGTGTATACTATAACACCTTTCACTGGCCCTGTTGTGTGTATTCAACGGGTTCTCAATATTCAGTGGTTCGGTATGGTGGCCTTGATAGTCATGCCGATTCTATTGTATTGGAGTTAGTTTTTTCAAAATGTCCTTGATATTTTGAATCTGAGTTGAGCTAAGTGTACACTCGCTTGTATGTGTTATAATCTCAGATTTCAAGTTGTTCATATTTTCACCCATTTTGTTCGTCGTATAATCTCTTTGTGGGTAGTTTATATCATTTGTTTGTAATCTAGTTACGTTAGTTTGGTCATCATAAAACACTGGGTGTGTATTCAGTGTTACCGGTGTATGTGTCTCCATTCTAATATTCGAGGTGCAATTTTCATTTGTGTCTCTTTCAGGTGGGGTTACCATTTCTTCATCAAATAATGCCGTGAATATTTCTGGTGTTATTGTATTATTTTCTACCGCATTAGAGTTATTATACTTTATCAAGGTTCTATCTTGGTTTTTGTGTGTATCAAGTGAATTTAATTGACCCTGTGTTGTTTCACTATTATCTTTGTGTTCGTTCATTGTGTCATAAGGTTTCCAAAGATTTTGTGCACTGATTTTCGGTCTACTTTCTTTAATTTTGCGAGTATTTTTCACGTACTCTAAATCATCATGTGATGTCAACCGACTAGATGGTATATTATGAGTAGACAACGTATTGTCACCCTTTTGTTGTGTATTCTTGACTGCTAATTCCCCATTTTTGGCATGTGTCGTAGATGACTGTTTTATTGGTGGGATATGCATGTGGCGGAAGTTCGGTATCCTATGTTCAGTGTACATTGCGGAGCTGTTTAGCTTCACCGGATCCCCTGCCGTGTATGTAGATTTTGCATCTGGTGTGGGTTCAATATGTGGCATTTTCATTTTCTTCACGGGGGGGTCTACATGTTATTGTATCGTCTAATTCCCTTTTGCCGTGCATGTTGGTTTTAAATAGACGTTTTATAGCTAGATTTTTCTTTTCTCCCCATATGCTCAGTTCTGTTTGTTTAAGATTTTCTTTAGCTTTTTTATATTGATTTTTCTCTAATTGAGAGAGCGTTGATTCAATTGTTTGGTGTATTGTACACACCTCTTGTTTCAATTCTTGTTTTGTTTCCGACCAATGTTCATTCAGTAATTTCACAATTTCAACAGCGCAGTCTTTTGCTATAGTTTGTAAGCGATTATGGAATTTTATATTTACCAACGATGGACCCGTAATGTCTTTTTTGAGAGTGGTATATATTGGTGTAAATATTCCATTTGGAACAGTGTCACTTCTCAAATGTGTCTCTAACAGTTTTTCGTGATGAGACGCCTTTGCTTGTTTTATACTCATATTTTTGTATTTTGTTATCATTTGGTTCATTTCATTGTACGCACATTTCTCAGCAGTATTTAAACTGTTTGTTGTGCTAAAATAGTTATCATTAATAGTCAACTGGGTTGCTTCTACCTCTCCTACATTGTTACCCCTATTGGAGGGCGTGCTGCCGTCCTCAGGTGACAATGTCAAGATAAAGGAGTCCTTACCTGGGACAGAATCTGGGTGTCGAAACAATAATGTTGTGGGGGGTTGCAAGGGTCTGCACATAGTAGACGGCCCAGTTGACCTCAGACGGTTCACTTTCCCAGTTAGTGAACTCTCCCTGGAGAATTTTACCCCAAGTGTTTTTCTATTGATATTCATGTTACAGTCAAATGTATCAGGATGAGTGTTGTGTGTATCCTTATTGCTGTAACTACACCAAGCTTACTCTATAACTGAAGTGTAGTGTTCTACCTTCGTTCTTATGTGATTATTGTGTAAGCTATCCGTATTAATTATACAACGTAATTACACCGTGATTTGTGATCACGGAGTGTGTGTTAAAATCTCTCACTGAGTTTTTAACCTTGACTAACAACAGTGTTTACTTTACCAGGAAAACAATATCCTGTATGCAAAAGATCTTTCGGAATAAAAATTCCTTCGTCAGCTGCTATAAAGAAGCACCGTTGTGTTTCAGTATAGGCGTTATAGCCTAAATACACGTATACGCACTATTGCGCAATTTAAATTGTGTATTTTTGTGTAATCAAATATGTGGTCTCGGTTGTTACCGTGGCCTTTCTATTATTTTTGTCTATTTACTTCCAATGTTATAATGTATACATATGCAGTAATTTCCAATATTTGTTTATATCAGAATATTTAGAAGTTGACAATCAGTAATCGATTTATGTTAATTGCAATTGAAAGCTATTTCATTCACCCAATATACAATACAGTATAGTGTAGTTTGTTAGTAGCTACGTGTTGTAGACATGTATTGTCAGGTGTACTGAGCTATTTATTACATTTATTGTATTTATTGCACATTGGTATATTTGTGCGATGTGTAGTTGTCTTTTTATGTAATAGAGCCACTCTCTTCATATACTCAATGTATTGTCACTACAATTCGATTACTGCGGTCAATCTCCAATATTCATCCTACTGTAGTGTAGGAGTTTTCAACAGCATAACATTCACCCGAAGTGAATATTGTCAGTATAATGCGAGTCTGTTTCCCGCGTACTATACTTTTAACAAGTCAAAAACAAGTTTCTGACTTATATATTAAGCAAATGCGTGGTTGGTTACCGCTTTAATTTTGCTTTGAGTATATTGCGTGTTTGGGTACCGCTTAAATATACTTTTTATTCGCAAGAAATCACGAGTTTGGTTACCGTTTATATTTCTTGTATAACTGAATTCAATTTCACCAAGGGTTTAATTGAATTGCAGTGTGTAGTCGAGAGAACTCAACTGACTTGGAAGTATTTACTTGTCCATCTTATATAGTGTATACATTATTAGTCAACAATTTGCCGCGCGGTAATACCGACCTGTGATTAATTACCACATGTAGGGTGTAAATAGGTTTCACTTGTGGTAAGGATTTTTTGATAACCGTAGAGACATATAGTTGTATGGGTCCATGTTATCTGATCTACCTTCAAAGCATAAAGCGTATCTATTTCCTGTCTCTTAATGAACCACGTCGTGTTTTTATTATTTCAAACACATGTAACTGCTGCTTTGAGAAGATGTTAGATACATGTTATTATGGCCCATTTTCGCCTAAGATGTTAGTCCATTGCATTTATGGACAAAATAAGAAGTTAATCTTATTTAAAGAAAATATGAGTAATTGTTCCAGAGGATGGTCATTTTTTATTTATATATACATCACACTTATTTCTTTATTCCTAGTTTCTAAATCACATTTGTTTTTCCGGTATGAGTCTAGTTTTCTCCAATATGTCGTTTGCAAGTACATAGTTTTCTTTATATGGTACATTCTATCCGCTTTAGAGTATATAGTATGCTATACTATCAATCTATCAACATTTCTTCGTTAAAGGGAGGTAATGCCAGTATAACTACTTGTTTTTATTTTATTTTTTATTTTTAATTTTAATGTCGTTTGCAAGTACATTTCTCTCTTCTTTTTGTTTTGTAATATACTACAAGTTGTTTTGTTATGTTTGTTTCAGTTTGGTATGTCTAATTACATATGTTATTCATTTTGTTGTACTGGGTTGTGTGTAAACCGTGCATTCTGTATTTGTGTTTTTATTGTTTACTTGTTTGCACGGTACATGCTTTTTAATTTGTATTGACAATTTAGAGGGGTTTTCTTTCGAGTTAAATGTTGGTCCTGAAAAGGACCTATGATACCCATACCGGCAAGCCGGGGGATCATTAATTCTTGTTGGCCTGCATCACCGATGACATTTGGGCAAATGCCGCCATGATGGCCTTCGTTACTGTTTCAGACATCATTTCAGCCTCCGTAGATGGAGGGTTCTCGGCCTTGTCGTTAGCCCTCGTCTCAACTGCATTTAAGTGTTCAAATATGGCGACCTTCCATTTCTCCACTGTTTCGGCTTGTATACCGTCCAGAATTGGTTTCAGGATCTCCCAGTCTGGAAGGAGGTGGGTCCTGGACGGGTGTCTGCACGTTATTTTGTCGTTTTCAAAATCCCGTTCAAATAGGGTTTTCCAATCCCTGGCCACTCGTGCCTCCTCTTTCGCCACTGCCACCGTTTTCCCCCGGGCAGTCCCGTCATGCTGTAGGAGATGTTCCGGTTTCTGACGAGGATTACGTAAATCGTCTCGATTTGCCGATTCCTCCCGTTGATAGGGTGTTCTAGGTCGAAAGTTCGAGCTAGGTCTGCGTCCTGCTCCCCGTCGTCCATTAATTCGCCCATTGTAATTCATGTTTGCAGTTTGAGGTTGTACTGAATCAGTGATCGATCTGTTTTGAGCATCGATGATTTATACGTCTGTGTTTTTTCTCCCCACTCCAAGTCTATCCTTTTTGATAGGCTAATTATTTTAATTGGGTGTAATATAATCCCATTAAATTATATTGTCGACAACCGTGACCGTTGATTAGTTGATACTTTTATTTAAGGCGCGATTTGGCATTTTAATTGTACCTAATTTGCATAATCATGTCCGTGATTGGACTGTCTAGTGTCACCTGTCGTTGAATATATTCATTACTTTATATTGAACATATCTCGGTACTCAGAGTGTTATATTGTCAAATCAGAATATTTTTCCTGAATATTTTGATAATACTCCCATCATAACATAGTCTTTTATATGTATCAAGTCGTATATTAATTTGCATCAATTAGCAAATCCCTGAGTCTGTATCTTTTTTTAACAAGCAAATCAACCTTTCTAGATCATCCGAGTCGTTCAAAGGTGGTAGTCTAGCACGAACCAGTGTGTCTCTGAGATTTTTCCCCCGTTTATAGGCAATCATAGGTTTTTTGGGAAATATTTTTTTGAGTGTATCACTTTGCTCAATAATATTCCAGTGAGATTGTAATTGATTTCCCAGTCCCCTAATGTGTGGGTTATATTCCGTGACAAATACTAGTGGGAAGTCTGTACTTTTAGTGTTCTCCCCATACAGGTATTTCTGTCTAAGATTATGATCAACCTGCTGTAATGCTGTTGAGAATTCCGTTATGCTATATCCTCTCAGGAGTAGTTTCTCTTTAAACAAATTTGCTCTAGCTAGATAGTCGCCGTAATTAGTGGACGTTCGTACAAATCGTATGAGTTCACCTTTAATTAAGCCTATAAATACTGATTTCGGGTGAGAAGATGTTCTGTGAATGTATTGAAATGCTTCGCTAGGTTTCACATAGGGTTTAAAATCTAGTATGTGATCCTTTTTAAACCGTTCCCCTTTGTGTACTATTGTATCAAGAAAGATTCCTTTTGTATTGGAGATTTCGTATTTAAATTTTAGAGTTTTGTGAATATCATTTGCTTTGTCTAAGAATGCGGTTGCTTCATTTTCCGAGCCCAGGAATAATGCAAAAACATCGTCTCTAAACCGTAGCCATGTTAATATTTTATCATTGGCCAGTTTGAGCATTTCTTTTTCTAAGTAATAGATGACAATGTCACAGATATTCGGAGATGCTTTATGTCCCATAGCCACTCCCCGGCATTGGTACACGTTTATATCGTTGAATTTAAATGAGTTTCGAGCGACAGCCAATTCTAATAGTTGGCAAAAAGATTCCACTGAGGGTCGTTTTATTCCGTTGATTGTTTTATATTTATTATCATTTTGAATTTTTCGTTTAATAGCTTCTATAGCTTCGCTGTGTACAATATTCGTGTACATACTCTCATAATCTAGTGTTATAATTAGTGCCTTTTCAGGTACTTGGATCTTTTCCAATTTACGAATAAAATCAGACGTGTCTTTTAAGTATGTGTCTTGTTCTAATACAAATGGTTGCAGAAAGAAATCGATGTATTCTGATATTCGCTCAACCGGGCAGTTATTCGCCGATATAATTGGTCTGGCTTTCGTGGGGGGGTCGGAGTGTATTTTGTTTAGTAAGTACATTTCTGCCGTTTTTACTTTTATGTTTCGTTGACTTAGGTATTCGTAGTTCTTCTCCGAGATTTCGTTTTTCTTTAACATGTTATCTAAAACTTCAATAACTTCCCTCGTTGTATTTTGTGTGATGTCCTCATTAATTTTCATATAGTGTTCGCTCGAATTCAACTGACGCAAGCCCTCCTCTATATATTTATGTCTATCAATAACCACCGTGCAGTTCCCTTTGTCGCTTTTCTTAATAATGATATTTTTGTTCTTTTTAATGTTAGATAATACCGTTTTCATTTTTTGTGTGAAGTTCCCTTTTGTTTTTCTCTTATATCTTTTATTTTGATGTATGTTCAATATAGCTTTTTTTATTTTGTCTTTTAAGTTTTTACGCCGGTTTTCTTGCATGTTGCCTATTTCAATTTTCGTGGCCGTGATGTAGCTTTCTAATACCCCATTGTTTGAGAGTTTATTTGGTCTATCCCGTTTACATATGAACGGTTCACAGCTGGGTGAGATTTTATTTTCATACATCCATAGGCGTGTTCTCATCCTTTTCGCCATATTGTCTAGATCCGACATGACTGTGCTAATTGTCGGAGGGTCCGGTGTTGGTACAAATTTGAGATTTTTACTCAATACCAGTATTTCCTGATCATTAAGTTCTTTATCTGTTAAATTTTTAATATACTCTCTCGCTCTCATTACTTTTCCTCTATATATGTGCTTTTTATATTTATCATTGTCCTTTCGTCTGGTTTTATTTTTTATTTTATTGTTTTTCAGTTTGTTGTTGTTTTTTACCCGATTCTTATTGTTTGTATGATTACTGACCAAGAATCGATTTTTATTCTTCGCACGGTTGACATTATGTGCGTTGTGCACCTTATTTTTCTTATCATTTATTCGTGTGTGTATACTATAACACCTTTCACTGGCCCTGTTGTGTGTATTCAACGGGTTCTCAATATTCAGTGGTTCGGTATGTGGCCTTGATAGTCATGCCGATTCTATTTGTATTGGAGTTAGTTTTTTCAAAATGTCCTTGATATTTTGAATCTGAGTTGAGCTAAGTGTACACTCGCTTGTATGTGTTATAATCTCAGATTTCAAGTTGTTCATATTTTCACCCATTTTGTTCGTCGTATAATCTCTTTGTGGGTAGTTTATATCATTTGTTTGTAATCTAGTTACGTTAGTTTGGTCATCATAAAACACTGGGTGTGTATTCAGTGTTACCGGTGTATGTGTCTCCATTCTAATATTCGAGGTGCAATTTTCATTTGTGTCTCTTTCAGGTGGGGTTACCATTTCTTCATCAAATAATGCCGTGAATATTTCTGGTGTTATTGTATTATTTTCTACCGCATTAGAGTTATTATACTTTATCAAGGTTCTATCTTGGTTTTTGTGTGTATCAAGTGAATTTAATTGACCCTGTGTTGTTTCACTATTATCTTTGTGTTCGTTCATTGTGTCATAAGGTTTCCAAAGATTTTGTGCACTGATTTTCGGTCTACTTTCTTTAATTTTGCGAGTATTTTTCACGTACTCTAAATCATCATGTGATGTCAACCGACTAGATGGTATATTATGAGTAGACAACGTATTGTCACCCTTTTGTTGTGTATTCTTGACTGCTAATTCCCCATTTTTGGCATGTGTCGTAGATGACTGTTTTATTGGTGGGATATGCATGTGGCGGAAGTTCGGTATCCTATGTTCAGTGTACATTGCGGAGCTGTTTAGCTTCACCGGATCCCCTGCCGTGTATGTAGATTTTGCATCTGGTGTGGGTTCAATATGTGGCATTTTCATTTTCTTCACGGGGGGTCTACATGTTATTGTATCGTCTAATTCCCTTTTGCCGTGCATGTTGGTTTTAAATAGACGTTTTATAGCTAGATTTTTCTTTTCTCCCCATATGCTCAGTTCTGTTTGTTTAAGATTTTCTTTAGCTTTTTTATATTGATTTTTCTCTAATTGAGAGAGCGTTGATTCAATTGTTTGGTGTATTGTACACACCTCTTGTTTCAATTCTTGTTTTGTTTCCGACCAATGTTCATTCAGTAATTTCACAATTTCAACAGCGCAGTCTTTTGCTATAGTTTGTAAGCGATTATGGAATTTTATATTTACCAACGATGGACCCGTAATGTCTTTTTTGAGAGTGGTATATATTGGTGTAAATATTCCATTTGGAACAGTGTCACTTCTCAAATGTGTCTCTAACAGTTTTTCGTGATGAGACGCCTTTGCTTGTTTTATACTCATATTTTTGTATTTTGTTATCATTTGGTTCATTTCATTGTACGCACATTTCTCAGCAGTATTTAAACTGTTTGTTGTGCTAAAATAGTTATCATTAATAGTCAACTGGGTTGCTTCTACCTCTCCTACATTGTTACCCCTATTGGAGGGCGTGCTGCCGTCCTCAGGTGACAATGTCAAGATAAAGGAGTCCTTACCTGGGACAGAATCTGGGTGTCGAAACAATAATGTTGTGGGGGGTTGCAAGGGTCTGCACATAGTAGACGGCCCAGTTGACCTCAGACGGTTCACTTTCCCAGTTAGTGAACTCTCCCTGGAGAATTTTACCCCAAGTGTTTTTCTATTGATATTCATGTTACAGTCAAATGTATCAGGATGAGTGTTGTGTGTATCCTTATTGCTGTAACTACACCAAGCTTACTCTATAACTGAAGTGTAGTGTTCTACCTTCGTTCTTATGTGATTATTGTGTAAGCTATCCGTATTAATTATACAACGTAATTACACCGTGATTTGTGATCACGGAGTGTGTGTTAAAATCTCTCACTGAGTTTTTAACCTTGACTAACAACAGTGTTTACTTTACCAGGAAAACAATATCCTGTATGCAAAAGATCTTTCGGAATAAAAATTCCTTCGTCAGCTGCTATAAAGAAGCACCGTTGTGTTTCAGTATAGGCGTTATAGCCTAAATACACGTATACGCACTATTGCGCAATTTAAATTGTGTATTTTTGTGTAATCAAATATGTGGTCTCGGTTGTTACCGTGGCCTTTCTATTATTTTTGTCTATTTACTTCCAATGTTATAATGTATACATATGCAGTAATTTCCAATATTTGTTTATATCAGAATATTTAGAAGTTGACAATCAGTAATCGATTTATGTTAATTGCAATTGAAAGCTATTTCATTCACCCAATATACAATACAGTATAGTGTAGTTTGTTAGTAGCTACGTGTTGTAGACATGTATTGTCAGGTGTACTGAGTTGAGTTCTCTCGACTACACACTGCAATTCAATTAAACCCTTGGTGAAATTGAATTCAGTTATACAAGAAATATAAACGGTAACCAAACTCGTGATTTCTTGCGAATAAAAAGTATATTTAAGCGGTACCCAAACACGCAATATACTCAAAGCAAAATTAAAGCGGTAACCAACCACGCATTTGCTTAATATATAAGTCAGAAACTTGTTTTTGACTTGTTAAAAGTATAGTACGCGGGAAACAGACTCGCATTATACTGACAATATTCACTTCGGGTGAATGTTATGCTGTTGAAAACTCCTACACTACAGTAGGATGAATATTGGAGATTGACCGCAGTAATCGAATTGTAGTGACAATACATTGAGTATATGAAGAGAGTGGCTCTATTACATAAAAAGACAACTACACATCGCACAAATATACCAATGTGCAATAAATACAATAAATGTAATAAATAGCTCAGTACACCTGACAATACATGTCTACAACACGTAGCTACTAACAAACTACACTATACTGTATTGTATATTGGGTGAATGAAATAGCTTTCAATTGCAAGTAACATAAATCGATTACTGATTGTCAACTTCTAAATATTCTGATATAAACAAATATTGGAAATTACTGCATATGTATACATTATAACATTGGAAGTAAATAGACAAAAATAATAGAAAGGCCACGGTAACAACTGAGACCACATATTTGATTACACAAAAATACACAATTTAAATTGCGCAATAGTGCGTATACGTGTATTTAGGCTATAACGCCTATACTGAAACACAACGGTGCTTCTTTATAGCAGCTGACGAAGGAATTTTTATTCCGAAAGATCTTTTGCATACAGGATATTGTTTTCCTGGTAAAGTAAACACTGTTGTTAGTCAAGGTTAAAAACTCAGTGAGAGATTTTAACACACACTCCGTGATCACAAATCACGGTGTAATTACGTTGTATAATTAATACGGATAGCTTACACAATAATCACATAAGAACGAAGGTAGAACACTACACTTCAGTTATAGAGTAAGCTTGGTGTAGTTACAGCAATAAGGATACACACAACACTCATCCTGATACATTTGACTGTAACATGAATATCAATAGAAAAACACTTGGGGTAAAATTCTCCAGGGAGAGTTCACTAACTGGGAAAGTGAACCGTCTGAGGTCAACTGGGCCGTCTACTATGTGCAGACCCTTGCAACCCCCCACAACATACATGCCAAATTTTCCGGCATCACATCAGGGAGATTGGACATCCAAATCAGGGAGATTTGATCCAAATCAGGGAGATTTGAAAAAAGCCGTGAAACCGTCACATTTTTTCAAATATTTTATATAAATGTTGACAACTGTTACTTTATAATTTTATTTTGTATTTCACTATAGTGATAATGAAGTAGATGAAAACAAATAACAGTATATGCATAAACTATCAATTTTTAATAATTTTGGTATGTCTTGTGATGTCATTTTTCCCCCATTGGCAATGTTCAAATGAGAATTGCATGTGACACAATAGACGAAACTGTCCCCCTTTCACTTTTTCCGACACATTTAAACTCCGTAATCCAAGAAGCATTGAACTTGCATTCATATTTCTTCTTTTTCGACGGCGTCGTATTTCCGGACAAATTAAAAAGACGTTTAGACATGGTGATTGTACGTACGACGAAACAAGTTTGAGACAGAACATGCTTAAAATTCAACTATATATGGCCTGACATGCACTGTAGTGCAACTAAAATCAATTAACACTTAATTTATAAAGACCGAAAACAATTGACAAAACATGGTTAAATTTACCGAATGTCGGCAAAATCCTTCTCAACTTAGAATAAAACAAGCTGATGCAATCAACCCCTGGTTATTGGTGTAGTTAACGCTAATTGTCGGCATCGCACATATAATCTTCATTTAATAATGTACCTACTTCAAATGTTTTCATAACGACGTGTTAATTATCCTAATTTGTCCAATTTGTTGAGCCTGCCTGGTTTGTTTACACGGCCATCTTTCAATAAATCTCGTCTTGTGCCACGAGATGCTAGATGCGATTTCATTGGTTGGTTGCATTATCGTAACCCCGCCTTGACCGATTAGACAAGCGACAATTATAACCTCATTGAACACATGCTGTGTATTGCAAATTGGAAACATTCAACTATACTAGGCAAATAATTGATTTCCGGGAGGTTTTGAGCGGCTTCCGTGTGATCGGGAGATCAAAGGCAAATCCGGGAGACTCCCGGAGAATGCGGGAGATTTGGCATGTATGCAGGACCATTATCATGATTATAAGCTGATGCTACATGTACATGTAATACATGAAAGCTCTGCGCTTTATGGTTTCAGAGAAGAATATTTTTGAAGTCTTTTCCTATATAAGTCTAGACAGGGATCACTCTAGGCCACGATTCCGCGATATTCTCGCATTAAAATCTCAAAAATCGCATGAAAAAAAGACAAAAGGAACAAATTGTCGCATCGAATTCGGGAAATCCATTTTCACCATTTCGATTCGTAATGCAAATATATTGATTTATATTTTATTTCAAATCTCAAGTTAATTTGTTCAGATCCAATTATTCGCGATTAAAACATATAAAAGGAGATTGTTATGTTTGTAAACCTCCGGTTCGCTTTTGCTTCGCGGACCCGGCGGTGTCAAAGTAAATCGATTGATTATGAATAAACATGGCCATTTTTATAATAATTAATCTATCAACTTCAACTTCTAGTCATGTCTGACCATAATCCCCCGTTCTATAATGACGTGATTAACTATGTACTGGTGCAAACAATTAACTTTGAATCCGAAATTTTTGGTGAAAATGGTGAATGTCTCATTAAAATCAAGCTAATGGGACATTTTGTCTCATTGAAATTCAATCCTAGGGTCATCCCTGCTAGGCCAAAAACAAAAATAGGTCTGTTTCTGGTAGTTTGTCCCAGAAAATGAGGGTAGGTCGGTAGGATTTTTTTATTTTTAGAATTAATCCTTACTATACTAAATTCAAATCAAGAACATCGAAAGCATGTTTTCTTGGAACATATTACATAATACGAGTGTTCCACAACACTAATACATGCCTAAAACATGTTGTGCCCTAAACGGTTTTGGGTCAGGGCCTTAAAAATAGGGTCGGCCCTATGAAAAACATGCAAAATCTCAATATACAAACTGGATCCCCAGGGCACGGCCATTTTTGACCCCGGGTCATGGCCATTTTTGACCCAGGGACTTTATTTAAACAAACTTGATAGTCTAGGTGTTGGCAACATTTTAAAAGAAAATCTGTCGAAATCTGTCCAGCAGTTCTTGAGAAGATTTTTTAAGGTTTCAACCATATATGATAATGGTGGCCATCTTGGATGTCGCGCTGCACTAATTTTAACAAATCTAAAAAGCATTCATCTAAGGATCATACATGTGAAGTTTGGTCAAAATTGATAAAATTCCTAGCATTTATTTCTTCTTATTATTTTACATATATTATCAATATAATCACCAGTTAGTAATATGCAACAACAACTCGCTTTATAATATTCTTATAATTAATATATAGGCAACAAAAAAAACACCTCCGTTTCCGGTGGCCCGACCGACCCTATTTTTAAGGGTGAAAAACAAAACAAAACATATATTTAAAAAAAAAAAAAAAATTGTTCTGACCAATGATTTATCACAATATATCGAGGTAAACAGACATCACAGAGAAATTTTCAGTTGTATCATCAACTTGTATGGGGTTTATGAGATAAATACATGTAAAATCTCACAATATCTTGCTCCAAAAAAAAAAAAAAAATAATAATAAAAAAAAAAATGCCTACCGACCTACCATATTTTGTTAGAGAATGCAATAGGAAACACACCTATTTTTGTTTTGGCCTTAGTTATAAAGTGATCATAAAGGTGACTGCACACGTTTTTAAAAAATCATAATTGCCATGTGTCTCTTTAAAGTAGCAATCCTGCCAACAGTAAAATTTTACATTGTACATCATTTCGAAAACTACTGGCGACAAGGTATATATTAATCTGAGCATTCTCTAACCTTACCTGCAGCACTTTTTCGATTTTGATATTTCATCTGGCTGTGTACAAAAGCCACAAAAAAAAAGAAAGAAAAAGACATTTAGTGTCACTCAGAGAATGCTCGGATTAGTTATATATATGACTTATGCATACTGAGAGGCCAAACTCTATATACACAATATAAAGATTAAAACAGTTTTAACCAACTAGACTGAAACCCGAAACCGAAGCGTCAAATTAAAAGTTACCATCTCATTTTACGCAAGTGGAGCGCTGTGGTCTAGTGGTAGACGTTGGACCCATGATCGTAACGCTGTTGGTTCGATCCCCACCATTGCCATATGCGTTGTGTCCCTGAGAAAGACACTTTATCTGCATTTGCTTAGTACTGGTTCTACCCAGGAAGACATCGAGAGTGATTCATATAAGTTCATGGAGCTTTCGTTACAATCGATTTGAAATAAATAAGTTTAAACTAATTTTTAATACGCATATTCGATTACGGGTGTTTTTAAAACCTGTGAATAAACCTTTACTTTTAAATGGCACATATACATTATTATATAACTTGAACACTTGCATAGAGTTTTGATACAAGGTTATGAAGTGTAATTTTACAATTATCTGGCGAGTTAGTTTCATTAAGCAGTTTTTATGAGGTGAGCCTTTTCTTTGCAAACTCGGGCTAAAAAAGTACTGGAACTAGATATGCCCAGGTTACTGTATTATTTTTTGCTTTTCTCATTTGTACATATGCTTAAATGCTATGTTTGCAGGATTTAAGAGGTGTGTGTGTGTGTGTGTGTGTGTGTGTAAGGTGTGGGTGACGGAGTCGTGGGGGCGTTAGTAGTGTGCTGTAAGTAATATTTCTAGCATAATTTTTTCGAGTATATGCAATTTAAACGGGTTCTCGGGGGTCGTAGGCTTGAGAGTGCAGTATAAATCGCATATGAGAAAAACATGCTATAAATGTTTTGTACCAGAGCCATTTATCCAAGTACGCGCGTGCAAGAAGTTTTAGGGCGTTGCAGTTTTCAGTATTTAGTAAACATAACAACTCAATCCAATCAAGAAATAGCATTATCACGTGGCATGAGCAGGACCCATGTTTTGATTATTGCAGCCAACCGCCTTTGTATATTATTGGGCAAGTGCAATGTCAAGGAGTGCTGTTTTGGTAATGGTATAGTCGTTTTGTGTAAAGATTACAACTGTGCACGCGTAAAATTGAGTAGACAACTGCCGAATCTGCCATTTATAGCACGGCTGAAATATACCGGCTTTTATAGCACGGTTTAGGTGCAGACCTTCAGGTTTATGAAACTTATATCATAAGCAAGAACAAAGGAAAACCATTAGAGCTACGGTACAATTTGCAATTATGGCCTTTTTCATATTTGGTAAGCATCATGCAGCAATATTCGGATATTAAAAAAAGTTGCACTTAAGTCCAATTTATTTTTAGCCAGGAAGTTTGGGTGGGGACATGTTCATGAAGTAAACCAAGTGGGAAAAAGTGTGGCCGGTGCGGGACTCGAACCCGGGACCCCTCGCTTACAGGGCAAGTGCTCTACCAACTGAGAACACCAGGCCACCGGGTAATCAATATCACCACACTCATATCCCTTTTAACAGCCACCCCAGTTCTTCCAGACCCCCGGTCCCGCATTCACCATGCTAACCCACATTCACCGATTTATCATTGTCAGTGAAATAAACCAAGGGTAAAAACTGCGGCTGGTACGGGACTAAAACCGTGGCCCCTCGCTTACAGGGAGAGAGAGTTCTCTACTGTAACCAACTGAGCTAACCGCACCCCCCTTGCCCCCATGGTATATGTGCAATATATATACTGATATACTGGCACTCCCGCTACCCCCCCCCCCCCCCTGCCTCCCGCATGGTACCTTGCCCCCATGGCATGGTATATTTGCAATATATATATACTGGCGGGCACTCTATCGAAAAACTATGGGTTCCACACACACCCCCCCCCCCCACACTTTTGCCCCATGGTACCTTGCCCCCATGGTATATTTGCAATATTTATATACTGGAACTCTATCGAAAAACTATGGGAACACGCTAGATATATTAAAGTATACTCACAAATAAAACTAAAAGGCTCTTTAAGACTTTTCCTGACTGTGTTGGGTTGGTGGGTGGGGGAAACTGCTTCCCATGTCAGGCCCTGATTGCACATAACAGACACATATTTAACGCATGACATGATATCGCCTTTGTAACACACCATGTTGTACTACTTTAACATGTATGTGTTAGACCTGACACATGTTAATTGTTTTGATATACCTAGATTACCGTACACACTAGCAGGCGTAGATTGTTTACACTTTATCGCGCCGTTTTATGACGTCATTAATGTGTTCCGTGAAGATAATATACTTATAGAAACAGCTGTTTCTTCTATAATAATTCTGCGGCAAATCGTTCGCACACGTATTGATACGTTTTATATTAAGATATAATTATTATTAGTCCTACGCAAGGTGTATTAAGCGTCATGTATCAATTCACCGTTTGTCGTATAAACCACGTGTAAATCCGAAGAAAAACAACGAAATCTCAGCTCTATATATTAACACAAACTTCAATAAAAACGTATTAAAAGTTACCAATTACTGTCTTTAAATCGAAAATAATCAACAAAACATGTCAGCAACTTAATTTCAAGGACAACTAATGAGTATTATTAGACTGAATTTAGCACGAAGACGCATGCGCAAAGACACGCGAAGACACAAAATGCGATAACTTTAATTGGCAATGTTGCATAAAATTAACACAATTAACAATTAAAACTATCACCGATTGCTAGTAAATAATATTATTGATATTTAAGTTGGAATATTTTTATTAATACTGCCATTCTCGCAAAGTAATAGGCCCATAACTGAAGGCTACACTTGTTGAAATATCGCAACATTTTGAAATATGGATCATGTTTGAAAGTGTATTGCACAGCCAAACGGAAGTATATCGTAATAAAACTCACGGTAATCGAAAGGCCAATCTAATATGAATGATACAAACCTGATATCATCACAACATTCAAAGTAAAACCGGAATTATAAGCTTTCTAAAACACAACGTATGCGTGGACTTTCCGAAGTGCGTGTGGATCTCACGTGACACCGGTCAGTCGCACGCCATAAACCCTCACTTCTCCCTGGTGAAGTTCGCACTGTCACTAAAACTAAATTGTGAATTGAATTGAACTGTTGTATTTCCATTGCCACAGTCCAAACTATGTGCTAAAAATAGCTCACACACACGGTGTACACGTATTCAAAGGTCAAATTATGCAGATGCATGCGTACTGAGTTTCACACATAGACATTTGTACAGGAGTGGAATTAAGTCGTTAGACCTTCATCGAAACACTTCAAACAGTGATCGTATATAATTCCAAGTTTAACATGACTGACTTGAGTGAGTGCGTAATTTACAATAGATCTATCATCTATGTCGGAGAATTAATATTGAAAGTGAAACACACCAAGCGAATGAAATGGGTCATGGCATGGATTATCTGATTGTCTGTAGCCTGTGTAGGGATTTGTGTAAGTAAATACACTTTTAATTACTGTAGTGCAGGACAAGTGTTTAACATTGAAACATATGAAATGGTGGTGGTTCATATATATTATTATTAACTTAATTCTGATAATTTTTAGAACACATGAGTGATGAATGATTGATGAAAATGTAAGCCTACTCATTCATGAATATATGCCACAGTCTTACATTTCGGACAGTATCCAGAAAGCGTTACATTCAATTCCAGTTCAGTTGTGTTTTAAGAAAACTATTATGGAAAGCTGGCATTGATAGCATTAAGAAAGTCGAACATAGTTATTAATATTAAAATTAAATGGAACAATGTTATTTTTCAGGTTACCACAGCCTGTTTTCACAAAGTCATTTCCCAGTCTCACAGTAATCTGTATAACTACATCAAGAGCATTGTGTAAGCCAGTGTGTAGGTAAGCACAGTTTTAAAAAATCTATGAATTGATCAATGTATATATATATGTGGCATTGTGGACCTGCACTTAGTCTCAGACTTCTTATACTAAAAATAAAAAATGAATAAATGGTGTTTTACAGCACATCGACACATAAATAGGTCATATTGTCCATAGTACGGATGTAAAATGAATCAAACAAGATAAAAACATCCTTGTATTACATCTAAAATGTTAAACTTAACCAAGACCCTGACTTAAGGTATTTCCAAGATGGCCGTCACACTTTCTGATAAAACTGACAGTGGTTTATAAAAACCAAAAAATTGAAGCAAAAGACAGTGAGATGAATACTTTTATCCTGGCATAATGAAAATACATATTGTTACACTGCAATTAATCAGTGGATTAAAAAAAATAGTTGTACTTGAATGAAAAAAGTCACTTTAAACATACCCAAATTCAGTGGATGAAGGTGCACAATGTTGTAGAAATTATGTGTTTTTCAACGATATATTTCAAATCTTCATTTATCTGTCCAGGGGCAAAGGAAACTTAAATCTCCTTAAAGTGTCCATATGACTCACAATCCATCAATAGAAATGTCTATGTCATCCAGTTTCTCACAACAATCCAATATGGAGGACATCAAAATGTAAACACCACACGAAAGTAGTTCTGTAGCAGGTATGGTGGGTATTAGTGTCACTGGCTGAAAAAGTAATATGATTTGGCATTGTAAGGTGTGACAAAGGTTTATTAGTTTCTGATTAAAGTATTGAAATATACTTCAACCTGTTAATAATATACAAGATACAGTTGAAATGAAAGTTTGTAACTGATTTGAAATATACTGAAAGGAAAAAGAAACGCAGGGTGCGTATTTCCGCTATATATTGTATGTTTAATATCCTACTGCAAATCGAATGGTACAGGGCGACATTAGGCCTGTCCTTTTAGAAAGAAGGTTTAAACAGCACTGAACACACCAATGGTTACCCCTTTAAAGTTTCATTATCGTCAGAATGGGCATTTGGCTCAAGCAGGTGAGCAAACTTAGGCTTTAAATGTTGCAATCACTTAACATTAAATACAGTACTGAACTGGCTCAATTTTTCAAAGAGGAAGTTCAGCATTTATGAATTTCTTGTTACAACGTGTACTGTGATTAAAACGTCTACAACATCACAGTTGTGTCCTTTCTCTAGCTAACTGCACTTTTTTTTTTACAAAACATCTTGGGATTTCCTTGGAATATATATGGAATTAAGTGTGCAGTATATGCAATATATAGCGGAAATACGCACCCTGCGTTTCTTTTTTCCTTTCAGTATAAAAAATAAACTGACTTTCTCACTACTTTGCTTTTTGCCTTCTCTCAAACAATAATATACGTGTATATAAATTACAGATGGAACCGTGACATTTCTTCGTATTTGCATTTATCATAATAATGCATGGCATGCATACTGCCGTGAGGTGTAGTTTAGAAAAATACCTCCCCATAATCATGTTAAATCATGTTAGAGGTATATTATGTAAATAAATATCCATAGATGCTGTAGAAAAATGTCTGCACTCATATAAACATGCATAAAACAGCAATGGAGGCGGTTAAAAGAGTGTATGAAGTTGTTATTTGTATGGTGGTTTAATAAATGATAAAAACTTCTTTTCAATGTACATGATGTAAGGTGAATTTCAGCTTGCATTAATTATTAAATCTGTTTATTTGCACTGTACCAAAAAAATCTATGTGGACAACAGAAATGTGAGTATCTGGTAAGTGGTCCGTCCTACTTTTGGGTATAATAAATGTTATGAGAAGAAAGTATGTTGTGAGTAGTACCTAAACGTCTATGAATTTTAGGGATCCCTTGCAGTAGTCGATGTGCAGGTCTTCTACTTCGTATGTAGTATCCTCTTTGTCATAGAACACCTCATAAACAGCACTACACTCTCCGTCCTTCCCTGACTTCACATTCAACACGGTCCCAGTATACCATGTCAATTTTCTACCACCTTCATCCCATTCATGACAAATACGCCTGCCTACAAACTTCACTTTTCTTTGTCTGCCGGACCTGTTTAATAAAAAATACATGAAGGATTTTATTTCATATTGTTCACAGTGATTGTAAATGATTGCAAAAAGTAAATATTTATGAATTTCAAAGCAATTATTTCGACTAAATTTGTTGAAAATATAAAACTAAATAATGGTCAATTGCAAATCAATGTTTGATCTTTTGAAGTTGGCATACTAGATATCGAAATAAATAAGTTACAGTATTTTTAATCTGGTAAGGGCCATGTCAGAATTAACCGAATGAGATTTAATTCTGGAATTGCCCTAAGAACAGATCAACCCTCTATCACATGACATTTAAGTTGTATTACAATGATGAAACTGCACATACAAATCATTAAAATTACCTTGACTGTGTTGTATGCAATGTGTGTTGCGAGTGTGGAACTCTTTCAAATGTAGACGAATTTGTTGCTGAACATACATGAGGGGGCTGCTTCACTTTGGGCTAAGGCAAAATATGAAGTTAAACATTTATAATAGTTATTTTTAAAAATGTATTTCTGAAAGTCATGTGTAGGATAATGCAAATCATAAATACAACAATATGTCCTATAGGCAACAGCATATAATGTTGCAATAATTTTAGTGCAGAAATTACCGTAGATGTTTCTTTTTTGGGTGAGATATACTGAACATAATTTATTTACATAAAACAGGAGGTGATAAGGAATGTAATTACATGTACTTGTACGTACGCGTACATATATGTTTATTGTGTTATTTCTTGTTGGTCAAAATAACCAGACTCAGTGAGATATTAATAGACCTGTACAACCAACTACGGTAACGATTACGGTAAGGATTACGATAAGGAATACCAACTAAAACAGAGGGGTTTTCTCAACAGGCAATACGCATTGAATGCGCGACATCACTGTATATAGGCCAATGAAATTTATTATTGACAAAAGATGAACTTGTAGGGGAAAGTGGGTGGTCTTCCACTACTACAAAAATCTGGTTGAATTGTGGTGTACGTTATTTTCAGCACATTTTAGGCTAGTTATTTTCAGCACATATTAGTCTATATATGACATATAGCCTAAAATGTGCAGAAAATAACGTACACCACACATTCAACCAAACAACCAACCGTCATTATTTTAGAATTTATTAAACTAGTTGGCATACATGATATGATGAGATGGTTTGCAGAGCAATATATCATTTTTACAAACGACCAGTAAATCGCCATGCTTCCTTTTCTAAGCCCCACCTAATACATTTGATATTCGCTTCATACCATCTTTGAAACTGATTTAATTAATTTAAGATCTTTGGCATTCCTATGAAACAATATAGCGCTTAATCTCGAATATACTTCATTTTTCAAGTTACGCTCGGCTGCCCATGCATAGGAAGTGGCTTTTCCTACGGTGTCCTGTTAGGGCCATGTTACCATCGAATATTACCATCGCATCTTACCATCGACCATCGCATCTTACCGTCGCATGTTACCATCGACCATCGCATCTTACCATCGACCATCGTATCTTACCATCGACCATCGACCTAGACATTTTTCTACGGTAATCGTGAGATTTTGATCAGCATGAGAATTGATAAGTCGATGGTCGATGGTAAGATGCGATGGTCGATGGTAAGATACGATGGTAAGATGCGATGATCGATGGTAAGAAGCGATGGTCGATGGTAAGATGCGATGGTCAATGGTCCATCGCATCTTACCATAGGCCATCGCATCTTACCATCGACCATCGTATCTTACCATCGACCATCTCATCTTACCATCTTACCATCGCATCTTACCATTGACGTTCGACCTAGGTCAATGGTCAATGGTAAGATGCGATGGTAATATGGCCCTAACAGGACACGGTATTTTCCATCTCAAGGAGGTGAACGAACTGTACGCACAGCATGCAGATACTGCGCTTGCAACCGGTGTGTCTTGGACATTTCACTGCATGAAAAGACACTGACAGTACTCTTTTCCTTTTTGTTATCATACCATCGACCATCGACCTAGACATTTTTCAACGGTAATCGTGAGATCTTGATCAGCATGAGAATTGATAAGTCGAACCAAGACAAACCGGTTGCAATCGCAGTATCTGCATACAGTGCTTACAGTTCGTTCACCTCCTTGAGATGGAAAATACCGTGTCCTGTTAGGTAGGACCATGTTACCATCGCATCTTACCATTGACCATTGACCTAGGTCGATGGTCGATGGTAAGATGCGATGGTAAGATGCGATTGTAAGATGCGATGGTCGATGGTAAGATGAGATGGTCGATGGTAAGATGCGATGGTAAGATGCGATGATCGATGGTAAGATGCGATGGTCGATGGTAAAATGTGATGGTCAATGGTCCATCGCATCTTACCATAGACCATCGCATCTTACCATCGACCATCGCATCTTACCATCGCATCTTACCATCGACCATCTCATCTTACCATCGACCATCGCATCTTACAATCGCATCTTACCATCGCATCTTACCATCGACCATCGACTTAGGTCAATGGTCAATGGTAAGATGCGATGGTAACATGGTCCTACCTAACAGGACACGGTATTTTCCATCTCAAGGAGGTGAACGAACTGTAAGCACTGTATGCAGATACTGCGATTGCAACCGGTTTGTCTTGGACATTTCACTGCATGAAAAGACATTGACAGTACTCTTTTCCCTTTTGTTATCATTAGAATGTTACTGATATTATTATAGCGACGGGAAAATAATGTAAAGACAATAATTAAGTCGCTTTTCTTTCGCTGTTTATTCGGTTTTGCCGGTATTAAATGGGAAAATCCACGAATGTTTGTTTGGGTGTTTATGCGGTTTTCAACGCCGGTAATCAATGGCACATTAACCATAAAGCACTAACGCGAATCATGGATTACGACATTTACTACAGACGTTTAAAACCGCATAAACGCCGAAAGAAATGAGAAACAATTCTGTAATAAATGAGCACTCATGTATTACACACATTATAAAAGAAAAAACTAACCCTCAATAGTAGCGGCCTCATCCATTTCGATGTTAGGGTTAACTGTTCTAGTGTGCATTCTAGGCGATAAGCGCACGCGCTGCACGATATTTCAGTTTTTCAAAACCTAACAGGGTTTTGTATTAAAAGTCAGATATTGAAATAAAAGGTAGTACAATTTGAGTTTTCAGTACTAGAATAGGTTTAAATACATTTATTGGTGCAAAATAATCAACAGTTAGGAATATGTAAAGCAATTTATTTGCACTATTCAAATGTGTAAAAAGTTAAAAAAAACAAAAAAACTAACGGAATACAGAGACTTGAAAAAAAAAGCAAAATTGCCGCTTGACTCTTTAGATCATCTAAAATAGGAAATATCAATATTTTTCCACAGCACAAAAAAAACATTAAGCGTTGACACTTTCTCACTTCACAATTCGAGCTCCCCGTGGTATTCGAACTCGCAGGAGTGAGAGGCGGGACAGTTTTAGACGCAGCGTCTTCACTATCCCGGCTACGGCGGCAATCTTAATTTAAGACATAGGGGATAAAAGTGTATTTATCATGTACTAAGGCGGATTCAGGGATAAGACGGACCCAGCACCCCACCCTCTAAAATCCCACAAGTATAACCTATGCATGCCGGAATACCTGTGTGTGTGGGGGGGGGGGGAGGGGGGGGGCGGGAGGGGGTAGTGGGGGCGCCATTTCTACTGTTAGTCATCATTGGATTTAACAAACTTATTCTGGAAAAATACAATAGAATTCACTAAACGTCATGTAGAAAAACATTTTATTTCGAAGGATCCTCCGCTGCCCCCGCCTCCGCTCCTCCCACACACAAATACTCAAACCAGAATCTAGTATCTGCATCTGATGTGTACCCTCCTCTCAAAACGTTTTTAGTGATCAATTATTCAGGCAAGACCCTTTAAAACTCCAGCCGAGTCTGGGTGGTTGTATCGAAGACTGTATTAAGAAAAATAAGTCTGAAAGGTCGACGTATATATATATATATATACTGACAGAAATATAAATCGACAGAAATATAAGTATATTTTTAATTTTTTAATTTGATTTTTTATTGGCTTTTTTCTACACAAAACCCTGTGAGCCTTCTAAAACACAGGTTGTTACAACTTCGAGATCAGCCCCCAACATTTGCTCGTGCTTAAAATTTAGTCTGAAGTCATAGTCGTTATCGTAGTCAGTTGTACAGGTCTAGTAGATCTGTACAACTAACTACGGTAACGATTACGGTAAGGATTACGATAAGGAATACCGACTAAAACAGAGGTTTTCTCAACAGGCAATACGCCTTGAATGCTTGACCAAGCGTTTGGGCATCACTATGTATAGGTCAATGGAATTTATTATTGACACTACATGAACTTGTAGGAAAAAGTGGGTGGTCTGCCACTACTACAAAAATATATAGCCTAAAATGTTGCCTAAAATAACATACACTACCATTCAACCAAACAGCCAAGCATCATTATTTTGGAATGTATTAAACTAGTTGGCATACATGATATGATGAGATGGTTTACAGAGCCATATATCATTTTTACAAACGATCAGTTGTTCGCCATGCTTTCTTTTCTAAGCCCTACCTAATAACAGAGTATGAGAGTGGACTGTTGAAAAAAACATACGCATCGTCAAAATAATGCATGAACAAACACTAACCTTTCATAATTATAAATTACTGTATAACGTTCTAAAGACACGGCTCGGAGACAATATATTGGAATTAATGGAAGAGATACATCATACGCTACATTTATGATGAGATGGTTTACAGAGCAATATATCATTTTTACAAACGATCAGTTATTCGCCATGCTTCCTTTTCTAAGCATCACCTAATAACAGAGTATGAGAGTGGACCGTTGGAAACGGCCGAACACGATAAATACGAAAGTTGATATTCGCTTCATACCATCTTTGTAAACTGGTTTAATATTTTTTGCATTTTCTTGATACTTTCCTTTGAAACAATATAGCGCTTAATCTAGAATATACTTTATTTTTTCAAGTAGGTGGGACTATTTACGCTCGGCTGCGCACGCATAGATGGTGGTAATTAAGCTTCAAGGTTTACCAACACCAATTACATGTAAACCTCCGAGGTGTTGTCGAATGTAGTTCCTATAATAAAAAGTAATCCCTCCTTTTTCGATGGAAATGGGCATTATAAGTAGGGGGAAACTGCCCATTTCTATTCGATTTTGTGGTTATATGTATAAGAAGCGTATTAATAGGTTTTACTGGATCACTGATGAACATTTTCGAAATTTCGACTCTATGCTTACACTTTGTGAGCAATGAAAACAGTCGATCAATAAAAACAGCTGTACCCTTGACCTGTTTAGTAAACAAACAAGAACTTTCTTACATGTCTTGTGACCCCACGTTTTCTGGTGATTTTTCAAGTGGAAAAATAGTTTTCTATATGAACATTACACTGCTGCATTATCCATACTTGAGTTGAATTTGCAGCAAATCATTAATATGTGACACTTTAACATTGGTGTCTATGGGGAAAATAATTGGTGCTTTCATACCTTCAAACAGGTGAACGAACAATCTCTCCCAGAGGCCATTACATTGTATGTGTATGCAAGGAACGACAACTCTGGGTAGAGATTGGTGAACGAATTGTACGCACTGCATGCAGACACTGCGCTTGCATCCGGTGGGTCTTAACAAAAAATGGATATTCCACTGCATGAAAAGACACTGACAGTAGTGTACTTTGACTTTTTGTTATCATTAGAATGTTTGCTGATACTATTATAGCGACGGGAAAACAATGTAAATAAAATAAATAGTTCGCATTTTTCTCGCTGTTAATTCGGTTTTGCCGGTATTAAATGAAAAAATCCACGAAACCCGTGTTTTTCCCCGCGTTTATGCGGTTGTAAACGCCGGTAATCAATGGCAAATTACCATAACGTACTAGTTAAGGCGATTTATGGATTACGCCATTTACTACCAACGTTTAAAACCGCATAAACGCCGAAAAACATGCGATCTTTAATAAATAAGCACTCATGTATAACATACATTGTAAAAGAAAAAAATAACCTTTAATAGTGGCGGCCTCATCCATTTCGATGTAAGGGTTAACCGATAAATTCGATTGTTCTATTGTGCATTCAAGGCAATAAGCGCACGCGCTGCACGATCTTTCAGTTTTTCAAAACCCCACAGGGTTTTGTATTTAAAGTCAGATATTGAAATAAAAGGTAGTACAGTTTGAGTTTTCAGTACTACCATAGGTTTAAATAGATAGATAGATACTTTATTGACTTAAACTTTTACAGTTTCTCATCATTACATACATAATTTGTAATACATAATTATAATCACATGACAGGTTACACATACTTCTACACACTCACTTATAGTTCAATTTTCAATACTCCTTAATTAATCATAGCTCATATAAATCACACATTTTAATCAATAATCCAAGGATATCAAAAAAACAAAAGGAATTACGTATATAAAATAACAATTTATGTGAGGATGTACTTGAATATATTTTAAGAAATAATATTTGGAATAGAACATCTGACAAATATTTACTTAAATTAAAAAGTTCTTTCTTCTTTGAAGATTGTAGAAGTGTTATAAATTTAAACATATTTGGCCTTTGTATGTAATATTTTCTGATATATTTCTTTCTAATATCATTATAAGCTGTACAAATTAAAACAAAGTGAAATATCAGTTGAATTACATTTTTTACAAACTCTTTCATTTCTTTCAATCCTATGTCTTGCATAACGACCTGTCTCAATTCTTAAGCTATGTGAAGATAAACGTAATTTAGTAAAAACACTTCGTAATCTTTTTGTACATAAAATATTCAGATAGTTTTCATATCCAAAATTATCTTTAACATGTCTATACAAACTTGATAATACTCTATTTTCTTGTAGATCAGTGTTCCATTTTTGAATAAAACAATCCACCAACCTCTGTTTAAAGCTAGATATAAAATGTTGATGGTTCACCCTTAAAGGATCATCCCATATATACATAAAGCCATACGTATTAAGCAGAGATTTTACATTGGATAACCAATTGTTTAAATACATTTATTGGTTCAAAATAATCAACAGTTAGGAATATGTAAAGCAATTTATTTGCACTATTCAAATGTGTAAAAGAAGCTAACAGAATATCACGACTTAAAAACAAGCAAAATTGCCGTTTGTCCCTTTCAATGTATCCTGGTGCGTAACCTAAGATATTCTTGTAAATAAGGGGTAATTTTAGTTTCATTCATTATATTTAGACCATCTAAAATAGAAAATATCAATATTTTTCCACACCACAAAAAAACATTAAAAATTGACATTTTCTCACTTGACAATTCGAGCTCACAGTGGGATTCGAACCCGCAGGAGTGAGAGGCGAGAAAGTTTTTCACTATCCCGGCTACGGCGACAATTTAAGGGCAAGACATACGGGATAAAAGTGTGTATATCATGTACTAAGGCGGATTCTGGGATAGGGCGGACCCGGCACCCCCACCCTCTAAAATCCCACAAGTATAATCTCTGCATGCCGGATTATATGGGGCGCGCGCCATTTCTACTGTTAGTCATCATTGGATTTAACATACAATTATTCTGGGAAAAAACAGAATTCACTAAACGTCATGTAGAAAAACATTTTATTTCGAAGGATCCTACATTTTACTTCGAAGGATCCTCGGCCCCTCCCACACACAAATACTCAAACCAAAATCTTGGATCTGCATCTGATGTGTACCCTCCTCTCAAAATGTTTTTAGTGATCAATTATTCGGCAAGCCCCTTTAAAACGCCAGCCGAGTCTGGGTGGTTGCATCGAAGACTGTATTAAGAAACAATAGTCTGAAAGGTCGATGCATATGACATATATATATACTCGGTAAACAAATTTTGGACCAGGGTATATAAAGTCATATAAAAATAAAACTAGTGGACAGAATTTAAGTATCTTTTGTTACCCTACCCGGTTAATTTGGTACCAGAAACATTAAATTCCAAACAAGATTTGATTTTAAAAAAATATCGCGAACACACAAAGGGTCTGTAAAAAATGTTGCAAAGTCCATAAAAAGTAACAGTTACAGACATTCGAGTAACGAATAAAAAGATTATTATTTTTTTGCAAACTTTCATTGTAAACGATAATTATTGTTGATCTATTGTCAATTATCAACTGAGATGATAAGGGTTATGGTCGAATGTCATGGTTTTTATGCGCCATTATATGCCCTGGTCCAAAACTTTTTTACCGAGTATATATTAAAACCTATCCCTTATATGTTTAAATATTTCAATTATTGATGACAAAAAGCAAATTGTATTCATGAGTTCAACATATTAAAACCTCCTTTTATCTTTTGTCAGTTGAGTGCCCAGTTGCTGGGAAAGGAGAGATACTCCTTATTTAAACTGATTTCTATACACCTACAAGTTGCACAAAATTCTATTGCTTGTAGCATGGTCGGTGACATTTCTTTTGATGAATGCAGAGCATTAAATCGATTATTTTAGGGTAACTAAAGGGGCGTGGCTATGCCGTACTACAACTACCGGATATTGGAATTTAGAGTACGGTCACTATGACGTCACAGTGTTACTAAGTACACCATGCTACAAAAAAGATAGAGTCTGTCTCAGCTCGTTGGTTATTTAAACACCTCGATGGGCTACGCCCATCTCGGTGTGCGGTGTTTAAATAAGCCAACTCGCTGAGACCAGACTCTATCTATTACTTAACATATTTGAATGGTAACGCTTACTATTATTTTATCGATATTACAATTTTACCTTAGCAAATAAAACACTCCCGTCGTGTCTTGTAATGTCGATAGAATTTATAAATGTTGAAAAAATAAACAGTGGAGTGTCGGTAAAGTTATACAAAGAGTATTTGAACAGCGGTTGTTTGTATCATGCAATACATTCAACCAAGCACAATGTTAAATACATGCTACGAAACCTCTATTGAACTGTTAGTGAAAGAAAAACACCTAAATAACCTTTAATACTGCAAGTAGTTTTCCCATGCAAATAATATGCACACCTTTTGCAAAACCGTTTATTTCAAACATTCAGTCGGTTTCAAAAGGGTATTTTTTAACTGAGTCGCCATACGATGCAAGTTACAATAGCAATAGTCGTATTAATAAACTTTATAATACTGCATACGCGCTCTGTAAATTGTATACTCGGTAAAACAAGTTTTGGACCAGGGCATATAATGGCGCATAAAAACCATGACATTCGACCATAACCCTTATTATCTCAGTTGATAATTGACAATAGATCAACAATCAACAATAATTATCGTTTACAATGAAAGTTTGCAAAAAAATAATAATCTTTTTATTCGTTACTCGAATGTCTGTAACTGTTACTTTTTATGGACTTTTACATTTTTTACAGACCCTTTGTGTGTTCGCGATATTTTTTTAAAATCAAATCTTGTTTGGAATTTAATGTTTCTGGTACCAAACTAACCGGGTAGGGTAGACCTTGGTTACTAAAAAAAGACACTTAAATTCTGTCCAATAGTTTTATTTTTATATGACTTTATATACCCTGGTCCAAAACTTTTTTTACCGAGTATATATTGACCACAATATAAATAACATGTATTTTTTAATTTGATTTTTTATTGGCTTTTTTCTACACAAAACCCTGTGAGCCTACTAAAACCCAGGTTGTTATACAACTTTGAGATCAGCCCCCAACATTTTCTCGTGCTTAGTCTTTAGTCTGAAGTCATAGTCGTTATCGTAGTTAGTTGTACAGGTCTAGTATGTACCTTAAATGTTTATTGTTTACCATCGAATGGTGAGGCGGCATATGGTGTTAGCTATCTGTGTGTCTATAATCTTCCACAGTTTTTAACCAATCTTTTGCGAAACTTTACATGATCTTCATCTATAGCATATCGATTTTGCATCAAAATAAAATTTATTTATGAATATATATTCTTGCATTGTACAATTTTCCACGGATTGTTTTCAGTGCGGTCATTCAAGTCCCATGGACATATTGAGTAATGGAGATGTTCGGTTGCCTTTTTTATATTTGTATACATTCTCATTTTCACCTCTCACCGCTGCGGGTTCAATTCCCACTGGGAGCTCAACTTGTAGGTGAGAAAGTGTCGATTCTTACAGATAGCAGAAAGTACACAGTACTGGTTCTACCCAGGAATTATGGCCTAAAATGTGCTATAATGACATAAAACACAATTCAGCTTTAAAAATATAAAGTAAAAAAAATGGCCTTCTTTACTTTCCTTCGATGCTATCAGTATAAGTATTACGACAGTGTTTCTTAGGTTTCAACCGACAATTGGTCTATATTTAAACTAATACTTGTAAGTAAGATGGGGCCCTCAAACCCTTTCATGTGTGGGCGATATATTCCACGGTTGATTCATGATACTAGCATGGGACAGCTACAGTACATATGACAGTGCTGAGTGCAGTTGCGGATGAATTCATTTGAATATTTAACGGCTCATCAACACAGTACAGGTTATTTAGAGCCGCCCCAGAGAGAGGGGAAGGATACATAGGAATCCGGGAACCGTGCCCTGCTCTTATTATCTAATAGATTCCTATGGTTCTTTAACATGCTCGGATGATAGACCTATACGCGGGACCACCCGGTTTACGTCCCCATCCGACGGACGAGGCTAAGGGAAAGTGTCTTTCCCAAGAACACACCGACAAAACTCGGTGGCACCACCTCCGGTTACAAATCCGCTGCGCTACTGACTGCGCCAAGCTGCGGATGACAATTAGACACTGGATAGTCTAGTCAAAAACACAGCAACAAATATATTATCTAAATATGTTTAAGAAAGTATGCTTGCAAGAGCTTTCAAAAACAGACGTTCATGATTTTAGTTGGGGTGGGATGGGGATGGGGCGCATCCTTTTAAATCTCAGCTCAGATGCCCTCCCCCTCCTTCTATCCACCCCAACTCCCATCTTGAACCGTAGCGATTGTTACGTACACTTTCCACATATGAGAGGGTGCCCAATACTACCCGCTCCATCGAATACGCGCCTGCAGTTCTTGCGAGGTTAGTCGAGTCAAAATTACAGTTAAGTCAAACAATTCGTATTTTCGTGTACTTTTGATAAAGAAATAACATGCTTTTCGTGACATGCAGCAAAATTCATGTAATGTGTGAGCTAAAACAACAATTCAAGTATCTCCTCGTATTTTATTTAACAAAAAACACACGGTTGTTGTCGTTTTAATCGTATTCTAAAAATGGCATCTTTTAGAGTTATCGCCCCTCGCTTCGACATTTTACAAGGCGGGTCTGCATTTATCACGCAGTAAAGCTTCTAAAAAATAAGTCGGTATAGCCGAAAATCACGAAACTTAAAGCGGAAATGAAATTTCATGATCAAAAATTGTCACAATTTTCCAAATTATGTGTTTTAAAAAATTCAAAATGGCGGACAATTTTTTTTTTTTGACGTTGCCGAAAGATGACGTACTACTTTTCGTTGTCAAGCGTGGTTGCGATATTTGAAAGATGTAGGAAAATATCAAGGCTGCTCCCCTACTGATTAGTCCTGGCCTATAATATAACATTTTAAAGAGCGTTAGTTTGCCGTGAGTTGTCACTTTAAGACTCTTAACCCCAAAACATATCCGAGCCCCATTTTATTTGTAGCATCGAAGCCCCCGAAGAAAACCCTCTTCCCGGGGTATCTCCCCCTAGTAGCAAATAAATAACACACTGTCTGTAAGAGCGAAAACAAAATATCGTCGCCTTATATATACTTCTGTTATAGCACCCGGGTGTTATTAGTTCCAGCCTATAATATAACATTCTAAAGAGCGTTACTTTGCCGTGAATTGCCATTTTAAGACACTTACCCCCAAAACATGTCCG
Source organism: Cyrtodaria siliqua (assembly GCA_037043455.1). NCBI lineage: Eukaryota > Metazoa > Mollusca > Bivalvia > Adapedonta > Hiatellidae > Cyrtodaria > Cyrtodaria siliqua. The sequence goes on along the minus strand of JAWPHD010017344.1, from coordinate 13,652 downwards.
AGCCAGTCTGCAGTTATAACAAATGTTATTCCCCTTGTGTGCCTCTTGCTTATATCTGATTTTAGAAACCAAGCGTCTGAGTGACACTGACTTTTTCAGTTTACAGCGGATTATACGTGAGTAAAAATCCCAAAAACTAATAGCACTCGGTGGTGCTAAAACTGGATAATGCCAACTTCGTAAGATCTTTGGTCAAAATCAATGTCAAACAATCTTTATTTAACTTGTTACATGATCACAGTTACAATAGTTTAACAGATTATTTGTTTACACCGTTCGGTAATCGAGATAAAAAAATGAGTATGAAAGGCGAAATTTGGAAATAGCCGATCACGATAAATACAAAAACATTTACAGTCTGTGTTTGACTGAGATTGTTCATGAACCTTAGTGAAAAATGCTTGCTACTGTTAACGCACTTTTGCTCCGGATTGCAGAAAACTCAATATGTAAAAGAGTATGAGAGTGGACTTTTGGAAACGGCCGAACACGACACATACGAAAAATTGCAGTCTCGGTTTGATTGAGACTGTTCATGAACGGTAGTGACATATGCTAGCTACCGCTCACGCCCTCTAGCCCCGGGTTGAGCAGAACTCAATATTAATAAAATCAATAGTACATAATGTTAACCATCCCGAAGATGGCATGCATATGGCGGCGGGCATAGAGATCTTTGCTTCCCCCGTGTCCAGCGGCATTTGAGCCATCCCGAAGATACTATGCATATGACGGTGAACATGCAACCTTCAATGTGACATGTTCACACCATTTGTCCCAGTTTCTAACACAAAGCTTTGCAGTAAACGAGAAAACAACGGGAGAAATATGCAAAATGGAATTTAGGGAGTAGAGAGTATGAAGCAAGCGTACCACAAGTAACAGTAAAACGACTAAAATAAAATCAGAACTGAAAATACATGTATCATTCAACCAGGAAAGACATAAACTAAATTGGATGAATGGCACACTTGGCAATTTAGATTAAAGGGACACTTGATAATTCAGATTAAAGGGACACTTGATAATTTAGATTAAAGGGACACTTGATAATTTAGATAAAAGGCACACTTGATAATTTAGATTAAAGGGACACTTGGTAATTCAGATTAAAGACACACTTGATAATTTAAATTAAAGGGACACTTGGTAATTTAGATTAAAGGGACACTTGACAATTCAGATTAAAGGGACACTTGACAATTCAGATTAAAGGGACACTTGACAATTTAGGTTAAAGGCACTTTTGATAATTTAGATTAAAGGGACACTTGATAATTTAGATTAAAGGGACATTTGATAATTTAGATTAAAGGGACGCTTGATAAATTAGAGTAAATGGACGCTTGATAATTCAGATTAAAGGGACACTTGATAATTCAGATTAAAGGCACACTTGATAATTTAGATTAAACGTACACTTGATAATTTAGATTAAAGGCACACTTGATAATTCAGATTAAAGGCACAATTGATAATTTAGATTAAAGGGACACTTGATAATTCAGATTAAAGAGACACTTGATAATTCAGATTAAAGGCACACTTGATATTTAGATTAAATGCACACTTGGTAATTTAGATTAAAGGCACACTTGATAATTTAGATTAAAGGCACACTTGATAATTTAGATTAATGGGACACTTGATAATTTAGATTAAAGGGACACTTGACAGTTTAGATTAAATGCACACTTGATAAGTTAGATTAAAGAGACACTTGATAATTTAGATTAAAGAGACACTTGATAATTTAGATTAAAGAGAGACTTGGTAATTAGATTAAATGGATACTTGGCAATTTAGATTGAAGGAACACTTGGCAATTTAGATTAAAGGGACTCTTGATAATTTAGATTAAATGGACACTTAGCAATTTAAATTAAAGGGACACTTGCCAGTATTATTTGGACTATATTCTTATGTCGGATTTTAAAGAAATATTGGATCTAATGTATGTGCATTCTGTAAGTGAACATGTTTGTACTTTTCGAATGAATGTGTTGATTATATTTTAAAAACAATTGTTGCTGGTTTTGCTTCCGCCAATTAAGACTAAAGGGACACTTGCCAATATTATTTTGACTTTATTCTTATGTCGGATTTTAAAGAAATACTGGATTTAATGTATGTGCATTCTGTAAGTGAACATTTTTGTAGTTTTTGAATGAATATGTTGATTATATTTTGAAAATAATTGTTGCTGGTTTTGCTTCTGGCAATTTAGACTAAAGGGACACTTGCCAATATTATTTGGACTTTATTCTTATGTCGGATTTTAAAAAAATACTGAATCTAATGTATGTGCATTATGTAAGTGAACATGTTTGTAGTTTTTGAATGAATGTGTTGATTATATTTTGAAAACAATTATTGTTGGTTTTGCTTCCTTTCTTATTACATTCTACCTATAACAATATATGAAAGTATATTTATCATTAAATTTCTAGCATTTAGCTGGTATGATATTGATAATTGGATGTATGATAGAACAAAGAATATATATTTTATTGTAAGCCAAATATGGCACATGAACATGTTTACAAATAATACAATTATTGATTTTAATATGGTTAGATGGCAGCAGTACATGTGTTAGTAGTTTATGAACACATATATATCACAGTACATGTATATAGTTAACGAAACCGTAATGAACTTGTTTTACAGATTAACAATAATTCAAAGAAAGTTTTCAATTGGACGTAATCTGTTTTTAAACAATAATTCTTTAAGTTCACATACGTGCGTATTCTGACTTAAGCATGAACCATTCATGGTAAATTGTATGCAGGTGACTTGAGAATTCTTGAGAATTCTTGGGAGAGATCTTTGGTTTGCCATTGTATACTGTAATACTAAGTTTGCATTGCATTGCTTACAAGGGTAGTGTTTTCGGTATTCTTACTAATTAATTAACGAATTGAATGTTGTTCAATCGTTTCCTTAGTTCAAAAGCCTTATATACGTATATTCCTAAATTTGGTGTTACATTTTTATTTTCATGCTTTATAAATTGTCATGAAACTAGGATTTTTCCAAAAGTATGTTTTATATACATCTTTCTTAATTCAATGTAGTTTGTACGTTCTATTACAAAGTGATATTCGTCTTCTAACAAATTACATTGTTTACATCGTCGTATGGGACCCTTTCCGTTTCTTTTCATCGCCCTGTCTCAACTTCTAGCCTATGTGAGGAGAGCCTTAGTCTTGTAAGGGCCGTTCGAAATTTATTGATATTTAAAACATCAAGATATTGATTAAAATCGAAGTAGCTATAGATCTGTAGCATAAAGCTCTTGATGAATTGTTTAATTCTGTGTTCCAATTTTGAGTAAAATTATCTTTAAGTCTTTGCTTAAATGCATTTAGAAATGTTGTCACATTGCCTGCCACTTGTGCAAAGCCATACATCATGGAAACACGATGTTGATAGTAATATTTGGACCTGTGATACTTAATTGATTTTATTTATTTGCCTTTCACTATCTTCTTTAAGCATATCATATACCCTTTTTATATATTTAGTTTCATCAGATGTACATATTTTTAGCCAGTATTTTATAATTTTTATAATCCAATCTCCCCGTTTCTCCGTATATAAAGTTATTTTGTGTAGAAACTTTTACCCCTAATAGTCGTTTGCAAAAACTCAAATGTGTCCTTTCTACTTGTTGGCCTTTATGGAAACCCCACACTTCTGAAGAATAATATAATATGGGTGTAACAAGCTTGTCAAATAAATCAATCGTGTGTTTTGATGATAGGTTAGTAAAGTTATTAAGATTTACATATTGCCTTTAATGACTGACCAGATAGTTTCATTGAATGGCCATGATATAATGGCCCTTTATCTCTTAATATGTCATTGTTGCCTTTAATGACTGACCAGATAACATTATATCAGTTTCATTGAATGACTATGCTATAATAGCCCTTTATCTCTTAATATGTCATTGTTAAGCTGTCTCAATAAAATTATCAGTACAATAGCCAATGCAAGATTTCAAAGAATTAGTGACTCTAATGTGACTTACATGATCCATCAGAATTCTACATTTTTAGTATTGTATAATTGTATACTGGGCTTTTGTTTCAATTCCAATCGCCCATGACAATTTTTTTTTCAATTTGTTACTTGTTTACGAGGAGACATGGCAGTGTCAATGTGGAATGTAATATTTCGTTACTTAGTACTATCAAACATTTTAATATTTTAAAGCAAACTGATTTTGCATTATTATCACATTTTAAATATTTTAAAAGTAATAAGGAAAAAGCATATATACAAATGACCCTTTTTAATTATTTTTTTATAAGGCAAAATTATATATATATATATATATATATATATATATAGCAGCTACCTTTTTTAAGGAGTGAATTCATACGCTTGATTTCTGTGTATATCGTCATAGCTAGGCGCCCTGCCGTAGCTCGTCCGAAGGTTGTCTGTCCTTGGTAGTTCACAAATGTTTCTCCCTATATATAATTCTGTCTTGTGAACGTGAATCTCTTACGAGATCCCAATTTAGAAAGTTGCCGTAGTGAGTTCAAATTCTCTCCCTTTATTATATTTACTGAATTCACAGTATCCCCAAGATCAGGCACCTTTCATTGTCACTGTCTCAATATAGCTGTGTGTGATTGAACGCTTAAATGTGGCCCACTCATATGAGCTATAATTGTATGTATGTATGCGTCTATATGTTAATTGTGCCTCCAGACGAGTGTGTTATGATGTAGAGATACAGTTCATCAACGTGTGTTGCAGGACTTTAAAACTTAGAAATAACAACAACAACAGCAGCTACCTTTTTTAAGGAGTGAATTCATACGCTTGATTTCTGTGTATCTCGTCATAGCTAGGCGCCCTGCCGTAGTTCGTCCGAAGGTTGTCTGTCCTTGGTAGTTCACAAATGTTTCTCCCTATATATAATTCTGCCTTGTGAACGTGAATCTCTTACGAGATCCTAATTAGAAAGTTGCCGTAGTGAGTTCAAATTCTCTCCCTTTATTATATTTACTGAATTCACAGTATCCCCAAGATCCGGCACCTTTCATTGTCATTGTCTCAATATAGCTGTGTGTGGTTGAACGCTTAAATGTGGCCCGCTCATATGAGCTCTAATTGTATGTATGTATGCGTCTATATGTTAATTGTGCCTCCAGACGAGTGTGTTATGATGTAGAGAAACAGTTCATCAACGTGTGTTGCAGCTACCGTTTTTAAGGAGTGAATTCATACGCTTGATTTCTGTGTATCTCGTCATAGCTAGGCGCCCTGCCATAGTTCTCCGAAGGTTGTCTGTCCTTGGTAGTTCACAAATATTTCTCCATATATATATATATGGGGAGAAATATTTGTGAACTACCAAGGACAGACAACCTTCGGACGAATATATATATATATATATATATATATATATATATATGCGAATAGGCCGAAAGTCAAATTCACCCTTAATATAAATAAAGCTATGGGCTAATATTAGAGTGTCCTACAAACTTAAAGATTGCCGTGTGTCTCTATGAGTAGTGGGGCAATTACAACAATGTGTTATATAATAATAATAATAATCACAAAGTTTTTATTTAATGAGAGAACTTATTTGAAACTAGTCATGTTCCATGTTTAACATATTCCATGAATAAAATTGTCTTTCTCCACTATACATCAATTATATATTTATTTAGTCTACTTCTAAATGCGTGGCGCAGTCGGTAACGCGGCGGATTTGTAACCGGAGGCCCCGGGTTCAATCCTCCGTGGTGCCACTGTGTTCCGTCGTTGTGTTCTTGGGCTTTCCCTTAGCCTCGTCCTTCGGATGGGGACGTAAACCGGGCGGTCCGTCTATCCTCCGAGCACGTTAAAGAACCATAGGAATCTATTCGATAATAAGAGGAGAGCACGGTTCCCGGATTCCTATGTATCATTCCCCTCTCTCTGGGGCGGCTTTAAATAACCTATACTGTGTTAAACTACATTCATTCATTTGTATAAGAATCAGAAAAGTACATTTCCATAGTCATGTCTAGCAAGGGAGATAAGGCAAGATACTACATTGCCCTAATTATACCAGTATTGTCCGGGGAAATAACATGAATAGCATAATATTTAGCTTTACAACAGTTATCTGTTACAGTTCTAGAAGCATGTCATTTTATAATAGCTTTTTATGTTTACCAGAGAAAATCTGAGAAAAACTTATAAAAGGGAGAAATTAGTGTGAATAAATAGAGTAAAATATTTTTTAAAGTCAGGTCCACCATATGTTTTATTTTGCGTGTGATTTTATTTTTAGAAAAGCCATTATTTTTCCATTGCTTTTCAAAAATGTCTTGTTCATATCTTGCAGGCTAAAAATTCCTCAGTTTTAAAAGCATTTCAATATAGTTTTAAAAGTCGTTAAAGAAGGATTAGTGTTATTTGTTTTAATGTTTTATTGAATATACAGTTTGCTGGGCAGTAAGGAGGCAGTTTATATTAAAACAATATCATACTTATCATTTCAAAGATGAATGCAAAGTAATTTTCAAGTATTTGCCGAATTCTTTTACTACAGTCCATTCACCGAATAGGTTTTGCCATTCATGTTTGTGTTTTTGCGTGTTTTTGGGTTTACTGTGTTCCGTAAAAGCTGCAGTTCCTGTTCGACTTTTATACTTATTTTATTGTTTCTATATCTTCATTGCAAAAAGAACAAAGATCTGTATTAGAAATATTCTTTTTTTTTAAGATACATAGGTTGTTCCCAAATTTCTGAAACCATTGTCGATTTGATTGATAAGTGAAATAATTTAGACCAGTATATATTTTGGTTAATATGCAAATCATTCATCCATGTTTTTTCTAACTGTGTTGCAATTTTATTGGATACCTATTGCATCATTAATTGATCTGGATCCTTTTTTCATCTTTAATAATTATTTCTATCTGAACGGGCATTATAGGAGTTGGACTAATGCTAGAGAAATGTGGGAATTAAATATATTTAGATATCTTCTGACTAATGCCACTATTCCTCATATTCTAAAACATTGATTTGAATATTAAATTCTATTGATGTTAATAAATTTCTGTTACGGTTCATAGTGTCTCGTTTATAGTAAAATGAATGATGAAACGTGTGGAATACCCATAGTTGAATTTGTTGGGCTTCGAAGTAAACTATATTAATAAATGTTAGATAATGGTACAAACAAATGTAAGGGTATTAACAATGTGTTGTTAACAAAAATATAAAGCATGATAACTATAAGGAAATTTTATTTACAGCAACAGAAAGGTACCATGAAATGAACGTTATTATATCAAAAGGTATAACCTAAACAGCTATGTAATAAACAAAAAATGTTTGTCAGCTTTCGATGATAAGAGTTACATACTGTATAATGGACACGATACATTAGCGTATACGTAAATTCAATGATAGAATATGATACGTATAGCGATAATGATGAATACTGTCTGGTTCCGCCTGACTTTGTTTGATGATTTCAAATGTTTTTAGTTATTAGTTATTAGACGGTGGATTAAACTATTATTTTTATTGAATTGATAAACCGGATTAGTGAGTAGCATAGACACTAGTATCAGGATAGTTTTCCCCGAGCGGGGTAATGAAGCAGTTTATATAGTTGCAGGGGCGTCTGGTAGCAAGTATGCCATCGCCATTTGGCGTTTGTATCCTGCATTAAGTTTGGAAAAATTGAGATAATGTTTTTTATCAAAATATTTTCAAAAATTGTTTGGACTATTGTGGTGGTCGATCTAATTAATCTATATACATCATTTATTATTTCCTGTATTGCTGTCTTTTAGCATTATCGTAAGGGCTGCTTAAGTAATTTTGGTTCCTGTAACCCTGGGCTCCCATGGAACTCAAATTCTGATAGCCCTTAAAATATGTCTGTTTCACATCAAATTTTGCGTGTAAGCTGTGTTTACAGGTCTATATCTCTTACATTGTTTGTCCTAGCTGAACTAAATTTTGGATTGGTTTCTTTATAGTATGTTGTAAAGGGTTGGATAAGTAGTTTTGTCTTCTGCAAATTCTGGGCTCTCATGGAACCCAAATTGTGATGGCCCATAAAATGTGCAATAAATGCAGATCTAGGTTTGCATGTAAGTATGTATATATCTATAATTTTGGTTTGGGATTTGTTATAGCATTATGCATCTTATTACTTCACCCATCTTGGGTCATGGGCTCCCTCTCCCCCTTCTACCCCCGCCCCTACTCCCCGCCACACCTTTTATTTAATTTTTTTTCATTTTTTTTTTACATATTTCTGTGTTGTTTTAGTCAATTCTTACACATATATGTTGCAAACCCTCCCCGCCCCCACCACTCCACCCCCACGCCTGTCACCCCTTCACCCCCCCCAAACACCCCCTCCCCCCCACCCGGCCCCAGACTTGAAACATTTTTTTTTTTTACATATTTCTGTGAGCTTTTGTCAATTCTTTACACATATATGTTGCAACCCTCCCCCCACACACCCCGCCTCTCACCCCATCACCCCACCCACCACGCCCCACACTTGATTTTTTTTTTTTTTTAAATATTTCTGTTGTTTTAGTCAATTCTTACACATATATGTTGCAATCCTCCCTGTCCCCCGCCTCTCACCCCCCCATACCCACCCGTCCCAGATTTGAAACCTTTTTTTTTTTTTACATATTTCTGTGTAGTTTTGGTCAATTCTTACACAAAGTTATGTTGTGTTCCTAACCCCACCCACATTGTTGTAGCCTTGTTTTCTGATGGTATATACTAGCTTTAAATTTATTATTCTCCGAAAAATCGAATACTCGAGCTGCGCTGTTCTCCGACAGCTCTTGTTCTTAAAGAACTATCTTCGATACACTAAAAATGACCAGTAAATTGGGGATAATGTAATGTTTTTAGCCTCTTATAGTCCACTGAAGGTAGGCACCCCCTAGAATGGCAGTAAATAAAAGTGTACCTTTTGTAAATATACCCTCAGTATAATTTTATCAATACAAATGCAAATAAATGTTTTATGATTGAAATATAATACGTTGATGTTTTATGGGGATTTATGATTTGGGTAATTTAATCCAATCAGAATCTACCTTACAATCTGACTATATGCCCTAATTATCCCTATACCTTTTTCAAACAATCAGTAGCCCCCCAATCAGTAATGGGTATCTGACCTAAAAACTTGATCCATATAATTATACGCAATTACGACGCTTGTGCCATTGTAGTTCGTGCTTGATCACCTCAGTTATGCCAATTGAGTTAAAGAAGAGGGGAGCATTTGTGGGACAAATTCACATACTGAAAACACTTCGCATCTGTAAAAGACGGTGTGCCGTTGGATAGCTTTCAACTAAATTGAGGTCATTGCCATCATAAGCATGTTAAAGGGTGGAAAGGATTCGTTTTATAACATAGATTAATGACCAGATTAGAAAATATCTTAAAGAAAAATCGTGAGATTTACTGGCTTAGTGTAGTGACTGACCAATGATACACAGTGCAGTCAGTGTACATTGGAGTGACACCCAGTTATGCTGGAGGCGTGGCTTAATATGCATGCCTCACATGTGTATACACAGGGTACATCACGTGTACAATCTCGGGTTGCTGTGACCTACTTTCGACGAATATAGGTCACGACCTGTCTCCGCTACGACATGAGCATCTTGCTTCTTTCTAGAGCATTTTCACCAAACTTCATCAGGATGTTCCGTATATGCATCTAACATGATGTGCACAATTTCGGTCGCTGTGACCTACTTTCGACGACATTCAGGTCACGTCCGGACTCCGCTACGACATGCTTATTTATTTCGCTTTTTTCTCGCAGGAATTTTCACCAAACTTCACCACAATGTTCCTTATATGCATCTCACATTATGTGCACCATTTTGGGTCGCTGTGACCTGCTTTCGACGAAATTCAGACACGTCCGGTCTCCGCTACTACATGCGTATCTTGCTTCTTTCTCACAGGAATTTTCACCAAACTTCACCTGAATATTCCTTATATGCATCAATACCATTAGCAGGAATTTTCACCAAACTTCACCACAATGTTCCTTATATGCATCTCACATTATGTGCACCATTTTGGGTCGCTGTGACCTGCTTTCGACGAAATTCAGGACACGTCCGGTCTCCGCTACTACATGCGTATCTTGCTTCTTTCTTCCAGGATGTTCGCGAAACTTCACCAGAGTGTTCCTTATATGCGTCTTACATCATGTGCAAAATTGCAGGTTGCTGTGACAAGTTTTCGACGACATATAGGTCACGTTTCGTTCTCTGCTAGGTCATGCGTATCTTGCTTCTTATTCGCAGGATTTTCACCACACTTCACCAGAATGTATTTGCATCTAACATAATGTGCAAAATGTCGGATCGCTGTGATTGACCTGTCGGATCGCTGTGATCGAATTTCGACGAAATATAGTTACGTCCGGTCTCCGATACATGCATCTCAACTGTTAATGACATTACCTGTAATTTAATATCATTTTGGGATTGACATTGTTGTCAAATCAAACATATGGATCTTTATAATAGGGCTGAACATGTAGGCCGTGTCGTTCTAGTTTAAAATAAGTACTGATGGGAATTTTATGACGACAACCCTTGATATATAAGAATATAAGAGCTAGTATAGAGCCAGTATAGAGCATTTTCATTTGAAGGATTATATCAATAAGACCTTGGTCAAGTTTCGCAATGAACACTATTGACGAATCCATTGGGTAGTTATTACTTTTGATAAAAACAGCATCACTTAGTTCAGCTTGATGACTCTCAGATTTTCACTAATTACAAACAAAATTGTTTGCATTCCTACCAGTTCACAGGCCCACAGTCATGTTTATTTACTTATCGGCAGCTTTTTTACGCTTGCATAAAACCTTGCTTGTTTATATTGTAACTGTCGTTTGTTTTGATGCGTGTTTTTGGTTGACTTTGTTTTGGTGTAAGCTATATTTCCTACTTGCAATGATCGAATTTAAACACGCAATAAGCACTCCATATTGTCCATCCTCTTTAAATATACAACCATTGAAATTGAAATTGTAGTTTGATAAATCGCGTAAATTCAGTTCACAGCCAACGTATTAAGCTCCTCCAGTCATGTTGGAGCTCTCATATTTATGATGTTTACTAATGCATAGAGCTCCTAAGCGAAATGTATTTACTGGGAGCTCTATGCGTTACTACAGAGGCATTCATGGAGAAAGAGTTGTTTTAGTTTCAGGCACCTTTAAAGAAACTAACTCTCCAAAGAACGGCAAAATTACGCTACAGCAACAGTTCATCAAAACTCTAGCTAGGTGGTTAGGTCGTATACTAATATTTATAGAGGATCTTACATGCAGTAGTTAATTCATTATTGAATTTATTAACGAGTTGGCAAAATGATATAATGCGAGGCTGCGAGGCTCTTGCCGAGCATTATACGAGGGGCGTTCATTGTATAATGCAACTATGGTCCTAAAATTTAATTATGGTCCATTGTTGTAGTTATTGATACGGATTATGTTAAAATGAACTTTCCCCCATTAGTTTATCAAGTTTCAGATACTTCCATCCAAATAAAAAATGTGTTTTGAGGGCATTTTGTTAAGACATGTAAATGATACTGAACACTTCAAAAATGGAAAAAAATATTTTGACTAAAAATCTGATTTCGACGGCCAAAACGGACTTTTTTTTGCCTAAACCACAAACTTGTATATCTTCCATATGAAACTGTTAGTAGTTTTCATTTGTAATGTGTTTATTTTTTGGGTTTATTGCTCCTTAAATGTTGTCAGTCGACAAAAATGTTGCTTAAATTTTAGCTAAAAAAGTGAAGAGCAACTTCAGGCTTTAATATTTTTGGAGCGGTTGAACTAAAATTGTTGATTTTATATTAAAACTTTAGAGTATCCCTCCAATTCGTTACCCATATATTTAAAACCATTTTCCGTCATATCTTCAAACTGATTTTGACTATTATTGTTTATTGGTATTTGATATTCTTTCAGGACTTTTATATTTCCAAGAAAACAGCATTCTTGCCTTGGACTATATCAATGTTTTGTATTGAAAACATTTTTTACGTAAAATTTACACATACTTCTAGTTACAACAAAAGTTGAATAAATTTATTTGCTGCGAAATGCATTTTTTTATGAATCCAACATTACAACCTCAGCAAATTCATTAAACTTTTCTGCCGCTTTTTAAGGCAGTGTATATGAGTAGGTACCAAACAAACAGTCATCATCGACTTATATCTTCAATGATTTTAATAAAATTTTCAGAAAGTGTCACTAAAGGTTCATTCTATAAGATCATTTTCAAATTTCGTGTGTAAACCTCACACAACGTCAATAGGATGGCTAGTTGCATTATATGATGAACGTTCCTCGTATCTTTTTGCTAAGGAGTTTAATAAATTCAATGATAAATGAGAACGAATGTTAGATTCTATTTGTCACTTATAACGTCACATTACGTCAGAATACGTATATTAACATGACATCCTTGACGTCATTAACGTTATGTTATACCTCTAAGGAATATGGAACATATTGAATGATGTTATTACACTCCCGCACCGCATGTTATGTGATAAATAAATATATATTAACGGTGCATGATTACTATTTACAGGCACTTCTACACAATCCAAAATATGTAGTATGTAATGGACTGGAAGGATGAGTGAGCGCCTTGTGAAACAATCAGGTCATATTGAGATACAAACATCGGTGCAGAAGACACATTCAGAAGACTCTGCAATATATATATATTATAGTGGCCAAGAGTTAGTTTCTCTGCAATGGTGAACATGGGAGTTAGACAGAGTAAACATGCGGTTCATTGTTCAAACAGGCAGCAGTAATATTATTAGGGACTCTGTATCCATCAAACTAGCAGTAAAAAGTGACAAATTAAGAAGTACTCAAATGGATTTAAGATTTATTTTACTGACATTTAACAGAGAGAAGTCGTTGAATAGATTGCTGAAGTCGTTAAATAACGCAAATATGACAACGCTGCGGTAATGCTGCAGATATCGATTGACAAGTCTAAAACTGGAGAAGTTCACAACGACACGTTAGAAGCTGCCGAAAGGTTCAACTTCATTCATGGTGAGAAGAAGATATGTGTCCAGCCCAAGCACGCGTCAATACTGGGACAGTGGGTGACCGTATGTTGTTTTTCTAAGTAATATTGATTTGGCACAATAGATTACATGACTCCATGACTCTCGCATGCATCACTATTTGTGGTGTCACATGCGTAGCATGACAGTCACCTAGGCGTCCTACCTACCTACCTACCTGCCTGCCTGCCTGCCTGCCTGCCTGCCGACCGACCGACCGACCGACCGACCGACCGACCGACATACCGACCGACCTACCTATCTACCGACATACCGACCGACCGACATACCTACCTACCGACATACCTACCTACCTACTCTTCCATTAATTCCAAACCCCTGCTGGGGACCTAAGAATGGCGCGCGACTATCAAACATAGATGTGTGATAGAATAAAAGTATGATTGTGTTAGTAAATTTTAAAAATAAAAACAATCCTGGGGCTACTTATGGCGAGGCATGTTCCACTATGCTAAATGCAGAGTTGACAGCT
>JAWPHD010017343.1:0-45056 GCA_037043455.1 Cyrtodaria siliqua | reverse complement strand
TGAGCCTGCGTATTGTACATATTCTTTCACGTAATACCTTTATAAATACTAACCATTTGGACACTCAGATCGCAGAAAGAGCAACGTTATCTCTATTTTTTCTATTTTACCCGTACACGAATTACGTCCTTTGGACATAAAATGTCAACGAGTATCATTTTGCGTGCCATAGAGTGCCAGTGGCATTTCTGACGTGGTCATCTCTGTTGAAAGTACGTATACAAATGAAAAACTTACGGTGAAACTCATTGTTGCCAGTGTCATGGGCTTGTACATGCAACTTCTGGGCCACTTGGTAAGAGATTAACGTTGTGTCTTGATACAGGTTGTGCGCAATAATCATAACAAGTATCATAGTAACAACCATTACAACACGCCAGATAATAATGTACATATTCTTTACGTAATACCTTTATAAATAATAACAATTTGGACACTCAGATCGCAGAAGAGCAACGTTATATCTATTTTTTCTATTTTACCCGTAAACGAATACGTCCCTTGGACATAAAAATGTCAACGAGTATCATTTTGCGTGCCATAGAGTGCCAGTGGCATTTCTGACGTGGTCATCTCTGTCTGAAAGTACGTATACAAATGAAAAACTTACGGTGAAACTCATTGTTGCCGTGTCATGGCTTGGTACATGCAACTTCTGGGCTCACTGGTAAGAGATTAAACGTTGTGTCTTGATACAGGTTTGCTGCAATAATCATAACAAGTATCATAGTAACACCATTACAACACGCCAGATAATAATGTACATATTCTATACCTAATACCTTTATAAATAATAACCATTTGACACTCAGATCGCAGAAAGAGCAACGTTATCTTATTTTTTCTATTTACCCGTAAACGAATTACGTCACTTGGACATAAAATGTCAACGAGTATCATTTTGCGTGCACATAGAAATGCCAGTGGCATTTCTGACGTGGTCATCTCTGTTGAAAGTACGTATACAAATGGAAAAACTTACGGTGAAACTCATTGTTGCCGTGTCATGGCTTGTACATGCAACTTCTGGGCTCACTTGGTAAGAGATTAACGTTGTGTCTTGATACAGGTTTGCTGCAATAATCATAACAAGTATCATAAGTAACAACCATTACAACACGCCAGATAATAATGTACATATTCTATACGTAATTACCTTTATAAATAATAACCATTTTGGACACTCAGATCGCAAGAAAGAGCAACGTTATCTCTATTGTTTCTATTTACCCGTAAACGAATTACGTTCCTTGGACATAAAATGTCAACGAGTATCATTTTGGCGTGCCATAGAGTGCCAGTGGCATTTCCTGACGTGGTCATCTCTGTTGAAAGTACGTAATACAAATGAAAAACTTACGGTGAAACTCATTGTTGCCGTGTCATGGCTTGTACATACAACTTCTGGGCTCACTTGGTAAGAGATTAACGTTGTGTCTTGATACAGGTTTGCTGCAATAATCATAACAAGTATCATAGTAACAACCATGTACAACACCGCCAGATAATAATGTACATATTATTTACGTAATACCTTTATAAATAATAACCATTTGACACTCAGATCGCAGAAAGAGCAACGTTATCTCTATTTTTTCTATTTACCCGGAAGCGAATTACGTCCCTTAGACATAACATGTCAACGAGTATCATTTTGCGTGCCATAAGAGTGCCAGTGGCATTTCTGACGTGGTCATCTCTGTTGAAAGTACGTATACAAATGAAAAACTTACGGTGAAAACTCATTGTTGCCGTGTCATGGCTTGTACATGCAACTTCTGGGCTTCACTTGGTAAGAGATTAACGTTGTGTCTTGATACAGGTTTGCTGCAATAATCATAACAAGTATCATAGTAACAACCATTACAACACGCAGATAATAATATACATATTCTATACGTAATACCTTTATAAATAATAACCATTTGGACACTCAGATCGCAGAAAGAGCAACGTTATCTCTATTTTTTCTATTCTACCCGTAAACGAATTACGTCCCTTGGACATAAAAGTCGTTCACGAGTATCATTTTGCGTGCCCATAGAGTGCCAGTGGCATTTCTGACGTGGTCATCTCTGTTGGAAAGTACCGTTTTACAAATGAAAAACTTACGGTGAAACTCATTGTTGCCGTGTCATGGCTTGTACATGCAACTTCTGGGCTCACTTGGTAAGAGATTAACATTGTGTCTTGATACAGATTTGCTGCAATAATCATAACAAGTTATCATAGTAACAACCATTACAACACGCCAGATAATAAATGTACATATTCTATATCGTAAATACCTTTATAATTAATAACCATTTGGACACTCAGATCGCAGAAAGAGCAACGTTTATCTCTATTTTTTCTATTTACCCGTAAACGAATTACGTCCTTGGACATAAAAATGTCAACGAGTATCATTTTGCGTGCCATAGAGTGCCAGTGGTCATTTCTGACGTGGTCATCTCTGTTGAAAGTACGTATACAAATGAAAAAACTTACGGTGAAACTCATTGTTGCCCGTGTCATGGCTTGTACATGCAACTTCTTGGGCTCACTTGGTAAGAGATTAACGTTGTGTCTTGAACAGGTTTGCTGCAATAATCATAACAAGTATCATAGTAACAACCATTACAACACGCCAGATAATAATGTACATATTATTTACGTAATATCCTTTATAAATAATAACCATTTGGACACTCAGATCGCAGAAAGAGCAACGTTATCTCTATTTTTTCTATTTACCCGTAAACGAATTACGTCCCTTAGACATAAAATGTCAACGAGTATCATTTTGCGTGCCATAGAGTGCCAGTGGCATTTCTGAACGTGGTCATCTCTGTTGAAAGTACGTATACAAATGAAAAACTTACGGTGAAACTCATTGTTGCCGTGTCATGGCTTGTACATGCAACTTCTGGGCTCACTTGGTAAGAGATTAACGTTGTGTCTTGATACAGGTTTGCTGCAATAATCATAACAAGTATCATAGTAACAACCATTACAACACAGCCAGATAATAATATACATATTCTATACGTTAATACCTTTATAAATAATAACCATTTGGACACTAAGATCGCAGAAAGAGAAACGTTATCTCTATTTTTTCTATTTACCCGTAAACGAATTACGTCCCTTTGGGACATAAAATGTCACGAGTATCATTTTGCGTGCCATAGAGTGCAGTGGCATTTCTGACGTGGTCATCTCTGTTGAAAGTACGTATACAAATGAAAAACTTACGGTGAAACACATTGTTGCCGTGTCATGGCTTGTACATGCAACTTCTGGGCTCACTTGGTAAGAGATTAACGTTGTGTCTTGATACAGATTTGCTGCAATAATCATAACAAGTATCAATAGTAACAACCATTACAACACGCCAGATAATAATGTACATATTCTATACGTAATACCTTTATAAATAATAACCATTTGGACACTCAGATCGCAGAAAGAGAAACGTTATCTCTATTTTTTCTATTTACCCGTAAACGAATTACGTCCCTTGGACATAAAATGTCAACGAGTACTCATTTTTCGTGCCATAGAGTGCCAGTGGCATTTCTGACGTGGTCATCTCTGTTGAAAGTACGTATACAAATGAAAAAACTTACGGTGAAACTCATTGTTGCCTGTGTCATGGCTTGTACATGCAACTTCTGGGCTCACTTGGTAAGAGATTAACGTTGTGTCTTGATACAAGATTTGCTGCAATAATCATAACAAGTATCATAGTAACAACCATTACAACACGCAGCCCAGATAATAATGTACATATTCTATACGTAATACCTTTATAAATAATAACCATTTGGACACTCAGATCGCAGAAAGAGCAACGTTATCTCTATTTTTTTTCTATTTACACGTAAACGAATTACGTCCCTTGGACATAAAATGTCAACGAGTATCATTTTGCGTGCCATAGACTGCCAGTGGCATTTCTGACGTGGTCATCTCTGTTGAAAGTACGTATACAAATGAAAAACTTACGGTGAAACTCTTTGTTTGCCGTGTCATGGCTTGTACATGCAACTTCTGGGCTCACTTGGTAAGAGATTAACGTTGTGTCTTGATACAGGTTTGCTGCAATAATCATAACAAGTATCATAGTAACAACCATGACAACACGCCAGATAATAATGTACATATTCTATACGTAATACCTTTATAAATAATAACCATTTGGACACTCAGATCGCAGAAAGAGGCAACGTTATCTCTATTTTTCTATTTACCCGTAAACCGAATTACGTCCCTTGGACATAAAATGTCAACGAGTATCATTTTGCGTGCCATAGAGTGCCAGTGGCATTTCTGACGTGGTCATCTCTGTTGAAAGTACGTATACAAATGAAAAACTTACGGTGAAACTCATTGTTGCCCGTGTCATGGCTTGTACATGCAACTTCTGGGCTCACTTGGTAAGAGATTAACGTTGTGTCTTGATACAGGTTTGCTGCAATAATCATAACAAGTATCATAGTAACAACCATTACAACACGCCAGATAATAATGTACATATTCTATACATAATACCTTTATAAATAATAACCATTTGGACACTCAGATCGCAGAAAGAGCAACGTTATCTCTATTTTTTCTATTTACCCGTAAACGAATTACGTCCCTTGGACATAAAATGTCAACGAGTATCATTTTGCGTGCCATAGAGTGCCAGTGGCATTTCTGACGTGGTCATCTCTGTTGAAAGTACGTATACAAATGAAAAACTTACGGTGAAACTCATTGTTGCCGTGTCATGGCTTGTACATGCAACTTCTGGGCTCACTTGGTAAGAGATTAACGTTGTGTCTTGATACAGGTTTGCTGCAATAATCATAACAAGTATCATAGTAACAACCATTACAACACGCCAGATAATAATGTACATATTCTATACGTAATACCTTTATAAATAATAACCATTTGGACACTCAGATCGCAGAAAGAGCAACGTTATCTCTATTTTTTTCTATTTACCCGTAAACGAATTACGTCCCTTGGACATAAAATGTCAACGAGTATCATTTTGCGTGCCATAGAGTGCCAGTGGCATTTCTGACGTGGTCATCTCTGTTGAAAGTACGTATACAAATGAAAAACTTACGGTGAAACTCATTGTTGCCGTGTCATGGCTTGTACATGCAACTTCTGGGCTCACTTGTTAAGAGATTAACGTTGTGTCTTGATACAGGTTTGCTGCAATAATCATAACAAGTATCATAGTAACAACCATTACAACACGCCAGATAATAATGTACATATTCTATACGTAATACCTTTATAAATAATAACCATTTGGACACTCAGATCGCAGAAAGAGCAACGTTATCTCTATTTTTTCTATTTACCCGTAAACGAATTACGTCCCTTGGCCATAAAATGTCAACGAGTATCATTTTGCGTGCCATAGAGTGCCAGTGGCATTTCTGACGTGGTCATCTCTGTTGAAAGTACGTATACAAATGAAAAACTTACGGTGAAACTCATTGTTGCCGTGTCATGGCTTGTACATGCAACTTCTGGGCTCACTTGGTAAGAGATTAACGTTGTGTCTTGATACAGGTTTGCTGCAATAATCATAACAAGTATCATAGTAACAACCATTACAACACGCCAGATAATAATGTACATATTCTATACGTAATACCTTTATAAATAATAACCATTTGGACACTTAGATCGCAGAAAGAGCAACGTTATCTCTATTTTTTCTATTTACCCGTAAACGAATTACGTCCCTTGGACATAAAATGTTAACGAGTATCATTTTGCGTGCCATAGAGTGCCAGTGGCATTTCTGACGTGGTCATCTCTGTTGAAAGTACGTATACAAATGAAAAACTTACGGTGAAACTCATTGTTGTCGTGTCATGGCTTGTACATGCAACTTCTGGGATCACTTGGTAAGAGATTAACGTTGTGTCTTGATACAGGTTTGCTGCAATAATCATAACAAGTATCATAGTAACAACCATTACAACACGCCAGATAATAATGTACATATTCTTTACGTAATACCTTTATAAATAATAACCATTTGGACACTCAGATCGCAGAAAGAGCAACGTTATCTCTATTTTTTCTATTTACCCGTAAACGAATTACGTCCCTTGGACATAAAATGTCAACGAGTATCATTTTGCGTGCCATAGAGTGGCAGTGTTCTGACGTGATCATATCTGTTGAAAGTACGTATACAAATGAAAAACTTACGGTGAAACTCATTGTTGCCGTGTCATGGCTTGTACATGCAACTTCTGCGCTCACTTGGTAAGAGACTAACGTTGTGTCTTGATACAGGTTTGCTGCAATAATCATAACAAGTATCATAGTAACAACCATTACAACACGCCAGATAATAATGTTCATATTCTATACGTAATACCTTTATAAATAATAACCATTTGGACTCTCAGATCGCAGAAAGAGCAACGTTATCTCTATTTTTTCTATTTACCCGTAAACGAATTACGTCCCTTGGACATAAAATTTCAACGAGTATCATTTTGCGTGCCATAGACTGCCAGTGGCATTTCTGACGTGGTCATCTCTGTTGAAAGTACGTATACAAATGAAAAACTTACGGTGAAACTCATTGTTGCCGTGTCATGGCTTGTACATGCAACTTCTGGGCTCACTTGGTAAGAGATTAACGTTGTGTCTTGATACAGGTTTGCTGCAATAATCATAACAAGTATCATAGTAACAACCATTACAACACGCCAGATAATAATATACATATTCTATACGTAATACCTTTATAAATAATAACCATTTGGACACTCAGATCGCAGAAAGAGCAACGTTATCTCTATTTTTTCTATTTACCCGTAAACGAATTACGTCCCTTGGACATAAAATGTCACGAGTATCATTTTGCGTGCCATAGAGTGCCAGTGGCATTTCTGACGTGGTCATCTCTGTTGAAAGTACGTATACAAATGAAAAACTTACGGTGAAACTCATTGTTGCCGTGTCATGGCTTGTACATGCAACTTCTGGGCTCACTTGGTAAGAGATTAACGTTGTGTCTTGATACAGATTTGCTGCAATAATCATAACAAGTATCATAGTAACAACCATTACAACACGCCAGATAATAATGTACATATTCTATACGTAATACCTTTATAAATAATAACCATTTGGACACTCAGATCGCAGAAAGAGCAACGTTATCTCTATTTTTTCTATTTACCCGTAAACGAATTACGTCCCTTGGACATAAAATGTCAACGAGTATCATTTTGCGTGCCATAGAGTGCCAGTGGCATTTCTGACGTGGTCATCTCTGTTGAAAGTACGTATACAAATGAAAAACTTACGGTGAAACTCATTGTTGCCGTGTCATGGCTTGTACATGCAACTTCTGGGCTCACTTGGTAAGAGATTAACGTTGTGTCTTGATACAGGTTTGCTGCAATAATCATAACAAGTATCATAGTAACAACCATTACAACACGCCAGATAATAATGTACATATTATTTACGTAATACCTTTATAAATAATAACCATTTGGACACTCAGATCGCAGAAAGAGCAACGTTATCTCTATTTTTTCTATTTACCCGTAAACGAATTACGTCCCTTAGACATAAAATGTCAACGAGTATCATTTTGCGTGCCATAGAGTGCCAGTGGCATTTCTGACGTGGTCATCTCTGTTGAAAGTACGTATACAAATGAAAAACTTACGGTGAAACTCATTGTTGCCGTGTCATGGCTTGTACATGCAACTTCTGGGCTCACTTGGTAAGAGATTAACGTTGTGTCTTGATACAGGTTTGCTGCAATAATCATAACAAGTATCATAGTAACAACCATTACAACACGCCAGATAATAATATACATATTCTATACGTAATACCTTTATAAATAATAACCATTTGGACACTAAGATCGCAGAAAGAGAAACGTTATCTCTATTTTTTCTATTTACCCGTAAACGAATTACGTCCCTTGGACATAAAATGTCACGAGTATCATTTTGCGTGCCATAGAGTGCCAGTGGCATTTCTGACGTGGTCATCTCTGTTGAAAGTACGTATACAAATGAAAAACTTACGGTGAAACTCATTGTTGCCGTGTCATGGCTTGTACATGCAACTTCTGGGCTCACTTGGTAAGAGATTAACGTTGTGTCTTGATACAGATTTGCTGCAATAATCATAACAAGTATCATAGTAACAACCATTACAACACGCCAGATAATAATGTACATATTCTATACGTAATACCTTTATAAATAATAACCATTTGGACACTCAGATCGCAGAAAGAGAAACGTTATCTCTATTTTTTCTATTTACCCGTAAACGAATTACGTCCCTTGGACATAAAATGTCAACGAGTATCATTTTTCGTGCCATAGAGTGCCAGTGGCATTTCTGACGTGGTCATCTCTGTTGAAAGTACGTATACAAATGAAAAACTTACGGTGAAACTCATTGTTGCCGTGTCATGGCTTGTACATGCAACTTCTGGGCTCACTTGGTAAGAGATTAACGTTGTGTCTTGATACAGATTTGCTGCAATAATCATAACAAGTATCATAGTAACAACCATTACAACACGCCAGATAATAATGTACATATTCTATACGTAATACCTTTATAAATAATAACCATTTGGACACTCAGATCGCAGAAAGAGCAACGTTATCTCTATTTTTTCTATTTACACGTAAACGAATTACGTCCCTTGGACATAAAATGTCAACGAGTATCATTTTGCGTGCCATAGACTGCCAGTGGCATTTCTGACGTGGTCATCTCTGTTGAAAGTACGTATACAAATGAAAAACTTACGGTGAAACTCTTTGTTGCCGTGTCATGGCTTGTACATGCAACTTCTGGGCTCACTTGGTAAGAGATTAACGTTGTGTCTTGATACAGGTTTGCTGCAATAATCATAACAAGTATCATAGTAACAACCATGACAACACGCCAGATAATAATGTACATATTCTATACGTAATACCTTTATAAATAATAACCATTTGGACACTCAGATCGCAGAAAGAGCAACGTTATCTCTATTTTTTCTATTTACCCGTAAACGAATTACGTCCCTTGGACATAAAATGTCAACGAGTATCATTTTGCGTGCCATAGAGTGCCAGTGGCATTTCTGACGTGGTCATCTCTGTTGAAAGTACGTATACAAATGAAAAACTTACGGTGAAACTCATTGTTGCCGTGTCATGGCTTGTACATGCAACTTCTGGGCTCACTTGGTAAGAGATTAACGTTGTGTCTTGATACAGGTTTGCTGCAATAATCATAACAAGTATCATAGTAACAACCATTACAACACGCCAGATAATAATGTACATATTCTATACATAATACTTTTATAAATAATAACCATTTGGACACTCAGATCGCAGAAAGAGCAACGTTATCTCTATTTTTTCTATTTACCCGTAAACGAATTACGTCCCTTGGACATAAAATGTCAACGAGTATCATTTTGCGTGCCATAGAGTGCCAGTGGCATTTCTGACGTGGTCATCTCTGTTGAAAGTACGTATACAAATGAAAAACTTACGGTGAAACTCATTGTTGCCGTGTCATGGCTTGTACATGCAACTTCTGGGCTCACTTGGTAAGAGATTAACGTTGTGTCTTGATACAGGTTTGCTGCAATAATCATAACAAGTATCATAGTAACAACCATTACAACACGCCAGATAATAATGTACATATTCTATACGTAATACCTTTATAAATAATAACCATTTGGACACTCAGATCGCAGAAAGAGCAACGTTATCTCTATTTTTTCTATTTACCCGTAAACGAATTACGTCCCTTGGACATAAAATGTCAACGAGTATCATTTTGCGTGCCATAGAGTGCCAGTGGCATTTCTGACGTGGTCATCTCTGTTGAAAGTACGTATACAAATGAAAAACTTACGGTGAAACTCATTGTTGCCGTGTCATGGCTTGTACATGCAACTTCTGGGCTCACTTGTTAAGAGATTAACGTTGTGTCTTGATACAGGTTTGCTGCAATAATCATAACAAGTATCATAGTAACAACCATTACAACACGCCAGATAATAATGTACATATTCTATACGTAATACCTTTATAAATAATAACCATTTGGACACTCAGATCGCAGAAAGAGCAACGTTATCTCTATTTTTTCTATTTACCCGTAAACGAATTACGTCCCTTGGCCATAAAATGTCAACGAGTATCATTTTGCGTGCCATAGAGTGCCAGTGGCATTTCTGACGTGGTCATCTCTGTTGAAAGTACGTATACAAATGAAAAACTTACGGTGAAACTCATTGTTGCCGTGTCATGGCTTGTACATGCAACTTCTGGGCTCACTTGGTAAGAGATTAACGTTGTGTCTTGATACAGGTTTGCTGCAATAATCATAACAAGTATCATAGTAACAACCATTACAACACGCCAGATAATAATGTACATATTCTATACGTAATACCTTTATAAATAATAACCATTTGGACACTCAGATCGCAGAAAGAGCAACGTTATCTCTATTTTTTCTATTTACCCGTAAACGAATTACGTCCCTTGGACATAAAATGTTAACGAGTATCATTTTGCGTGCCATAGAGTGCCAGTGGCATTTCTGACGTGGTCATCTCTGTTGAAAGTACGTATACAAATGAAAAACTTACGGTGAAACTCATTGTTGTCGTGTCATGGCTTGTACATGCAACTTCTGGGATCACTTGGTAAGAGATTAACGTTGTGTCTTGATACAGGTTTGCTGCAATAATCATAACAAGTATCATAGTAACAACCATTACAACACGCCAGATAATAATGTACATATTCTTTACGTAATACCTTTATAAATAATAACCATTTGGACACTCAGATCGCAGAAAGAGCAACGTTATCTCTATTTTTTCTATTTACCCGTAAACGAATTACGTCCCTTGGACATAAAATGTCAACGAGTATCATTTTGCGTGCCATAGAGTGGCAGTGTTCTGACGTGATCATATCTGTTGAAAGTACGTATACAAATGAAAAACTTACGGTGAAACTCATTGTTGCCGTGTCATGGCTTGTACATGCAACTTCTGCGCTCACTTGGTAAGAGACTAACGTTGTGTCTTGATACAGGTTTGCTGCAATAATCATAACAAGTATCATAGTAACAACCATTACAACACGCCAGATAATAATGTTCATATTCTATACGTAATACCTTTATAAATAATAACCATTTGGACTCTCAGATCGCAGAAAGAGCAACGTTATCTCTATTTTTTCTATTTACCCGTAAACGAATTACGTCCCTTGGACATAAAATTTCAACGAGTATCATTTTGCGTGCCATAGAGTGCCAGTGGCATTTCTGACGTGGTCATCTCTGTTGAAAGTACGTATACAAATGAAAAACTTACGGTGAAACTCATTGTTGCCGTGTCATGGCTTGTACATGCAACTTCTGGGCTCACTTGGTAAGAGATTAACGTTGTGTCTTGATACAGGTTTGCTGCAATAATCATAACAAGTATCATAGTAACAACCATTACAACACGCCAGATAATAATGTACATATTCTATACGTAATACCTTTATAAATAATAACCATTTGGACACTCAGATCGCAGAAAGAGCAACGTTATCTCTATTTTTTCTATTTACCTGTAAACGAATTACGTCCCTTGGACATAAAATGTCAACGAGTATCATTTTGCGTGCCATAGAGTGCCAGTGGCATTTCTGACGTGGTCATCTCTGTTGAAAGTACGTATACAAATGAAAAACTTACGGTGAAACTCATTGTTGCCGTGTCATGGCTTGTACATGCAACTTCTGGGCTCACTTGGTAAGAGATTAACGTTGTGTCTTGATACAGGTTTGCTGCAATAATCATAACAAGTATCATAGTAACAACCATTACAACACGCCAGATAATAATGTACATATTCTATACGTAATACCTTTATAAATACTAACCATTTGAACACTCAGATCGCAGAAAGAGCAACGTTATCTCTATTTTTTCTATTTACCCGTAAACGAATTACGTCCCTTGGACATAAAATGTCAACGAGTATCATTTTGCGTGCCATAGAGTGCCAGTGGCATTTCTGACGTGGTCATCTCTGTTGAAAGTACGTATACAAATGAAAAACTTACGGTGAAACTCATTGTTGCCGTGTCATGGCTTGTACATGCAACTTCTGGGCTCACTTGGTAAGAGATTAACGTTGTGTCTTGATACAGGTTTGCTGCAATAATCATAACAAGTATCATAGTAACAACCATTACAACACGCCAGATAATAATGTACATATTCTATACGTAATACCTTTATAAATAATAACCATTTGGACACTCAGATCGCAGAAAGAGCAACGTTATCTCTATTTTTTCTATTTACCCGTAAACGAATTACGTCCCTTGGACATAAAATGTCAACGAGTATCATTTTGCGTGCCATAGAGTGCCAGTGGCATTTCTGACGTGGTCATCTCTGTTGAAAGTACGTATACAAATGAAAAACTTACGGTGAAACTCATTGTTGCCGTGTCATGGCTTGTACATGCAACTTCTGGGCTCACTTGGTAAGAGATTAACGTTGTGTCTTGATACAGGTTTGCTGCAATAATCATAACAAGTATCATAGTAACAACCATTACAACACGCCAGATAATAATGTACATATTCTATACGTAATACCTTTATAAATAATAACCATTTGGACACTCAGATCGCAGAAAGAGCAACGTTATCTCTATTTTTTCTATTTACCCGTAAACGAATTACGTCCCTTTCACATAAAATTTCAACGAGTATCATTTTGCGTGCCATAGAGTGCCAGTGGCATTTCTGACGTGGTCATCTCTGTTGAAAGTACGTATACAAATGAAAAACTTACGGTGAAACTCATTGTTGCCGTGTCATGGCTTGTACATGCAACTTCTGGGCTCACTTGGTAAGAGATTAACGTTGTGTCTTGATACAGGTTTGCTGCAATAATCATAACAAGTATCATAGTAACAACCATTACAACACGCCAGATAATAATGTACATATTCTATACGTAATACCTTTATAAATAATAACCATTTGGACACTCAGATCGCAGAAAGACAACTTTATCTCTATTTTTTCTATTTACCCGTAAACGAATTACGTCCCTTGGACATAAAATGTCAACGAGTATCATTTTGCGTGCCATAGAGTGCCAGTGGCATTTCTGACGTGGTCATCTCTGTTGAAAGTACGTATACAAATGAAAAACTTACGGTGAAACTCATTGTTGTCGTGTCATGGCTTGTACATGCAACTTCTGGGCTCACTTGGTAAGAGATTAACGTTGTGTCTTGATACAGGTTTGCTGCAATAATCATAACAAGTATCATAGTAACAACCATTACAACACGCCAGATAATAATGTACATATTCTTTACGTAATACCTTTATAAATAATAACCATTTGGACACTCAGATCGCAGAAAGAGCAACGTTATCTCTATTTTTTCTATTTACCCGTAAACGAATTACGTCCCTTGGACATAAAATGTCAACGAGTATCATTTTGCGTGCCATAGAGTGGCAGTGTTCTGACGTGATCATATCTGTTGAAAGTACGTATACAAATGAAAAACTTACGGTGAAACTCATTGTTGCCGTGTCATGGCTTGTACATGCAACTTCTGGGCTCACTTGGTAAGAGACTAACGTTGTGTCTTGATACAGGTTTGCTGCAATAATCATAACAAGTATCATAGTAACAACCATTACAACACGCCAGATAATAATGTACATATTCTATACGTAATACCTTTATAAATAATAACCATTTGGACACTCAGATCGCAGAAAGAGCAACGTTATCTCTATTTTTTCTATTTACCTGTAAACGAATTACGTCCCTTGGACATAAAATGTCAACGAGTATCATTTTGCGTGCCATAGAGTGCCAGTGGCATTTCTGACGTGGTCATCTCTGTTGAAAGTACGTATACAAATGAAAAACTTACGGTGAAACTCATTGTTGCCGTGTCATGGCTTGTACATGCAACTTCTGGGCTCACTTGGTAAGAGATTAACGTTGTGTCTTGATACAGGTTTGCTGCAATAATCATAACAAGTATCATAGTAACAACCATTACAACACGCCAGATAATAATGTACATATTCTATACGTAATACCTTTATAAATACTAACCATTTGAACACTCAGATCGCAGAAAGAGCAACGTTATCTCTATTTTTTCTATTTACCCGTAAACGAATTACGTCCCTTGGACATAAAATGTCAACGAGTATCATTTTGCGTGCCATAGAGTGCCAGTGGCATTTCTGACGTGGTCATCTCTGTTGAAAGTACGTATACAAATGAAAAACTTACGGTGAAACTCATTGTTGCCGTGTCATGGCTTGTACATGCAACTTCTGGGCTCACTTGGTAAGAGATTAACGTTGTGTCTTGATACAGGTTTGCTGCAATAATCATAACAAGTATCATAGTAACAACCATTACAACACGCCAGATAATAATGTACATATTCTATACGTAATACCTTTATAAATAATAACCATTTGGACACTCAGATCGCAGAAAGAGCAACGTTATCTCTATTTTTTCTATTTACCCGTAAACGAATTACGTCCCTTGGACATAAAATGTCAACGAGTATCATTTTGCGTGCCATAGAGTGCCAGTGGCATTTCTGACGTGGTCATCTCTGTTGAAAGTACGTATACAAATGAAAAACTTACGGTGAAACTCATTGTTGCCGTGTCATGGCTTGTACATGCAACTTCTGGGCTCACTTGGTAAGAGATTAACGTTGTGTCTTGATACAGGTTTGCTGCAATAATCATAACAAGTATCATAGTAACAACCATTACAACACGCCAGATAATAATGTACATATTCTATACGTAATACCTTTATAAATAATAACCATTTGGACACTCATATCGCAGAAAGAGCAACGTTATCTCTATTTTTTCTATTTACCCGTAAACGAATTACGTCCCTTGGACATAAAATGTCAACGAGTATTATTTTGCGTGCCATAGAGTGCCAGTGGCATTTCTGACGTGGTCATCTCTGTTGAAAGTACGTATATAAATGAAAAACTTACGGTGAAACTCATTGTTGCCGTGTCATGGCTTGTACATGCAACTTCTGGGCTCACTTGGTAAGAGATTAACGTTGTGTCTTGATACAGGTTTGCTGCAATAATCATAACAAGTATCATAGTAACAACCATTACAACACGCCAGATAATAATGTACATATTCTATACGTAATACCTTTATAAATAATAACCATTTGGACACTCAGATCGCAGAAAGAGCAACGTTATCTCTATTTTTTCTATTTACCCGTAAACGAATTACGTCCCTTTCACATAAAATTTCAACGAGTATCATTTTGCGTGCCATAGAGTGCCAGTGGCATTTCTGACGTGGTCATCTCTGTTGAAAGTACGTATACAAATGAAAAACTTACGGTGAAACTCATTGTTGCCGTGTCATGGCTTGTACATGCAACTTCTGGGCTCACTTGGTAAGAGATTAACGTTGTGTCTTGATACAGGTTTGCTGCAATAATCATAACAAGTATCATAGTAACAACCATTACAACACGCCAGATAATAATGTACATATTCTATACGTAATACCTTTATAAATAATAACCATTTGGACACTCAGATCGCAGAAAGACAACTTTATCTCTATTTTTTCTATTTACCCGTAAACGAATTACGTCCCTTGGACATAAAATGTCAACGAGTATCATTTTGCGTGCCATAGAGTGCCAGTGGCATTTCTGACGTGGTCATCTCTGTTGAAAGTACGTATACAAATGAAAAACTTACGGTGAAACTCATTGTTGTCGTGTCATGGCTTGTACATGCAACTTCTGGGCTCACTTGGTAAGAGATTAACGTTGTGTCTTGATACAGGTTTGCTGCAATAATCATAACAAGTATCATAGTAACAACCATTACAACACGCCAGATAATAATGTACATATTCTTTACGTAATACCTTTATAAATAATAACCATTTGGACACTCAGATCGCAGAAAGAGCAACGTTATCTCTATTTTTTCTATTTACCCGTAAACGAATTACGTCCCTTGGACATAAAATGTCAACGAGTATCATTTTGCGTGCCATAGAGTGGCAGTGTTCTGACGTGATCATATCTGTTGAAAGTACGTATACAAATGAAAAACTTACGGTGAAACTCATTGTTGCCGTGTCATGGCTTGTACATGCAACTTCTGGGCTCACTTGGTAAGAGACTAACGTTGTGTCTTGATACAGGTTTGCTGCAATAATCATAACAAGTATCATAGTAACAACCATTACAACACGCCAGATAATAATGTACATATTCTATACGTAATACCTTTATAAATAATAACCATTTGGACTCTCAGATCGCAGAAAGAGCAACGTTATCTCTATTTTTTCTATTTACCCGTACACGAATTACGTCCCTTGGACATAAAATTTCAACGAGTATCATTTTGCGTGCCATAGAGTGCCAGTGGCATTTCTGACGTGGTCATCTCTGTTGAAAGTACGTATACAAATGAAAAACTTACGGTGAAACTCATTGTTGCCGTGTCATGGCTTGTACATGCAACTTCTGGGCTCACTTGGTAAGAGATTAACGTTGTGTCTTGATACAGGTTTGCTGCAATAATCATAACAAGTATCATAGTAACAACCATTACAACACGCCAGATAATAATGTACATATTCTATACGTAATAACTTTATAAATAATAACCATTTGGACACTCAGATCGCAGAAAGAGCAACGTTATCTCTATTTTTTCTATTTACCTGTAAACGAATTACGTCCCTTGGACATAAAATGTCAACGAGTATCATTTTGCGTGCCATAGAGTGCCAGTGGAATTTCTGACGTGGTCATCTCTGTTGAAAGTACGTATACAAATGAAAAACTTACGGTGAAACTCATTGTTGCCGTGTCATGGCTTGTACATGCAACTTCTGGGCTCACTTGGTAAGAGATTAACGTTGTGTCTTGATACAGGTTTGCTGCAATAATCATAACAAGTATCATAGTAACAACCATTACAACACGCCAGATAATAATGTACATATTCTATACGTTATACCTTTATAAATACTAACCATTTGGACACTCAGATCGCAGAAAGAGCAACGTTATCTCTATTTTTTCTATTTACCCGTAAACGAATTACGTCCCTTGGACATAAAATGTCAACGAGTATCATTTTGCGTGCCATAGAGTGCCAGTGGCATTTCTGACGTGGTCATCTCTGTTGAAAGTACGTATACAAATGAAAAACTTACGGTGAAACTCATTGTTGCCGTGTCATGGCTTGTACATGCAACTTCTGGGCTCACTTGGTAAGAGATTAACGTTGTGTCTTGATACAGGTTTGCTGCAATAATCATAACAAGTATCATAGTAACAACCATTACAACACGCCAGATAATAATGTACATATTCTATACGTAATACCTTTATAAATAATAACCATTTGGACACTCATATCGCAGAAAGAGCAACGTTATCTCTATTTGTTCTATTTACCCGTAAACGAATTACGTCCCTTGGACATAAAATGTCAACGAGTATCATTTTGCGTGCCATAGAGTGCCAGTGGCATTTCTGACGTGGTCATCTCTGTTGAAAGTACGTATACAAATGAAAAACTTACGGTGAAACTCATTGTTGCCGTGTCATGGCTTGTACATGCAACTTCTGGGCTCACTTGGTAAGAGATTAACGTTGTGTCTTGATACAGGTTTGCTGCAATAATCATAACAAGTATCATAGTAACAACCATTACAACACGCCAGATAATAATGTACATATTCTATACGTAATACCTTTATAAATAATAACCATTTGGACACTCAGATCGCAGAAAGAGCAACGTTATCTCTATTTTTTCTATTTACCCGTAAACGAATTACGTCCCTTGGACATAAAATGTCAACGAGTATCATTTTGCGAGCCATAGAGTGCCAGTGGCATTTCTGACGTGGTCATCTTTGTTAAAGTACGTCTACAAATGAAAAACTTACGGTGAAACTCATTGTTGCCGTGTCATGGCTTGTACATGCAACTTCTGGGCTCACTTGGTAAGAGATTAACGTTGTGTCTTGATACAGGTTTGCTGCAATAATCATAACAAGTATCATAGTAACAACCATTACAACACGCCAGATAATAATGTACATATTCTATACGTAATACCTTTATAAATAATAACCATTTGGACACTCAGATCGCAGAAAGAGCAACGTTATCTCTATTTTTTTCTATTTACCCGTAAACGAATTACGTCACTTGGACATAAAATGTCAACGAGTATCATTTTGCGTGCCATAGACTGCCAGTGGCATTTCTGACGTGGTCATCTCTGTTGAAAGTACGTATACAAATGAAAAACTTACGGTGAAACTCATTGTTGCCGTGTCATGGCTTGTACATGCAACTTCTGGGCTCACTTGGTAAGAGATTAACGTTGTGTCTTGATACAGGTTTGCTGCAATAATCATAACAATTATCATAGTAACAACCATTACAACACGCCAGATAATTATGTACATATTCTATATGTAATACCTTTATAAATAATAACCATTTGGACACTCAAATCGCAGAAAAAGCCACGTTATCTTTATTTCTTCTATTTCCCCGTACACGGATTACGTCACTTGGACATCAAATGTCAACAAGTATCATTCTGCGTGCCATAGAGTGCCAGTGGCATTTCTGACCTGTGCATCTCTGTTTAAAGTACGTGTACATATGAAAAACTTACGATGGAACTCATTGTTGGCATGTCATGGCTTGTATATGCAACTTCTGGGCTCACTTGATAATATTAACGTTGTGTCTTGATACATGTTAGCTGCAATAATCATAACACTAATCATAGTAACAACCATTACAACACGACAGATAATATTGTACATATTCTATACGTAATACCTTTATAAATAATAACCATTTGGACACTCAGATCGCAGAAAGGGCAACGTTATCTCTATTTTTTCTATTTACCCGTAAACGAATTACGTCCCTTGGACATAAAATGTCAACGAGTATCATTTTGCGTGCCATAGACTGCCAGTGGCATTTCTGACGTGGTCATCTCTGTTGAAAGTACGTATACAAATGAAAAACTTACAGTGGAACTCATTGTTGCCGTGTCATGGCTTGTACATGCAACTTCTGGGCTCACTTGGTAAGAGATTAACGTTGTGTCTTGATACAGGTTTGCTGCAATAATCATAACAATTATCATAGTAACAACCATTACAACACGCCAGATAATAATGTACATATTCTATACGTAATACCTTTATTAATAATAACCATTTGGACACTCAGATCGCAGAAAAAGCCACGTTATCTTTATTTCTTCTATTTCCCCGTACACGGATTACGTCCCTTGGACATCAAATGTCAACAAGTATCATTCTGCGTGCCATAGAGTGCCAGTGACATTTCTGACCTGTGCATCTCTGTTTAAAGTACGTGTACATATGAAAAACTTACGATGGAACTCATTGTTGGCATGTCATGGCTTGTATATGCAACTTCTGGGCTCACTTGATAAGATTAACGTTGTGCCTTGATACATGTTAGCTGCAATAATCATAACACTAATCATAGTAACAACCATTACAACACGACAGATAATATTGTACATATTCTATACGTAATACCTTTATAAATAATAACCATTTGGACACTCAGATCGCAGAAAGAGCAACGTTATCTCTATTTTTTCTATTTACCCGTAAACGAATTACGTCCCTTGGACATAAAATGTCAACGAGTATCATTTTGCGTGCCATAGACTGCCAGTGGCATTTCTGACGTGGTCATCTCTGTTGAAAGAACGTATACAAATGAAAAACTTACGGTGAAACTCATTGTTGCCGTGTCATGGCTTGTACATGCAACTTCTGGGCTCACTTGGTAAGAGATTAACGTTGTGTCTTGATACAGGTTTGCTGCAATAATCATAACAATTATCATAGTAACAACCATTACAACACGCCAGATAATTATGTACATATTCTATATGTAATACCTTTATAAATGATAACCATTTGGACACTCAAATCGCAGAAAAAGCCACGTTATCTTTATTTCTTCTATTTCCCCGTACACGGATTACGTCACTTGGACATCAAATGTCAACAAGTATCATTCTGCGTGCCATAGAGTGCCAGTGGCATTTCTGACCTGTGCATCTCTGTTTAAAGTACGTGTACATATGAAAAACTTACGATGGAACTCATTGTTGGCATGTCATGGCTTGTATATGCAACTTCTGGGCTCACTTGATAATATTAACGTTGTGTCTTGATACATGTTAGCTGCAATAATCATAACACTAATCATAGTAACAACCATTACAACACGACAGATAATATTGTACATATTCTATACGTAATACCTTTATAAATAATAACCATTTGGACACTCAGATCGCAGAAAGGGCAACGTTATCTCTATTTTTTCTATTTACCCGTAAACGAATTACGTCCCTTGGACATAAAATGTCAACGAGTATCATTTTGCGTGCCATAGACTGCCAGTGGCATTTCTGACGTGGTCATCTCTGTTGAAAGTACGTATACAAATGAAAAACTTACAGTGGAACTCATTGTTGACGTGTCATGGCTTGTACATGCAACTTCTGGGCTCACTTGGTAAGAGATTAACGTTGTGTCTTGATACAGGTTTGCTGCAATAATCATAACAATTATCATAGTAACAACCATTACAACACGCCAGATAATAATGTACATATTCTATACGTAATACCTTTATTAATAATAACCATTTGGACACTCAGATCGCAGAAAAAG
Source organism: Cyrtodaria siliqua (assembly GCA_037043455.1). Taxonomy (NCBI): domain Eukaryota; kingdom Metazoa; phylum Mollusca; class Bivalvia; order Adapedonta; family Hiatellidae; genus Cyrtodaria; species Cyrtodaria siliqua. Next base: position 24,177 of record JAWPHD010017343.1, on the reverse strand, counting down.
CCACGTTATCTTTATTTCTTCTATTTCCCCGTACATGGATTACGTCCCTTGGACATCAAATGTCAACAAGTATCATTCTGCGTGCCATAGAGTGCCAGTGGCATTTCTGACCTGTGCATCTCTGTTTAAAGTACGTGTACATATGAAAAACGTACGATGGAACTCATTGTTGGCATGTCATGGCTTGTATATGCAACTTCTGGGCTCACTTGATAAGATTAACGTTGTGTCTTGATACATGTTAGCTGCAATAATCATAACACTAATCATAGTAACAACCATTACAACACGACAGATAATATTGTACATATTCAATACGTAATACCTTTATAAATAATAACCATTTGGACACTCAGATCGCAGAAAGGGCAACGTTATCTCTATTTTTTCTATTTACCCGTAAACGAATTACGTCCCTTGGACATACAATGTCAACGGGTATCATTTTGCGTGCCATAGACTGCCAGTGGCATTTCTGATGTGGTCATCTCTGTTGAAAGTACGTATACAAATGAAAAACTTACAGTGGAACTCATTGTTGCCGTGTCATGGCTTGTACATGCAACTTCTGGGCTCACTTGGTAAGAGATTAACGTTGTGTCTTGATACAGGTTTGCTGCAATAATCATAACAATTATCATAGTAACAACCATTACAACACGCCAGATAATAATGTACATATTCTATACGTAATACCTTTATTAATAATAACCATTTGGACACTCAGATCGCAGAAAAAGCCACGTTATCTTTATTTCTTCTATTTCCCCGTACACGGATTACGTCCCTTGGACATCAAATGTCAACAAGTATCATTCTGCGTGCCATAGAGTGCCAGTGGCATTTCTGACCTGTGCATCTCTGTTTAAAGTACGTGTACATATGAAAAACTTACGATGGAACTCATTGTTGGCATGTCATGGCTTGTATATGCAACTTCTGGGCTCACTTGATAAGATTAACGTTGTGTCTTGATACATGTTAGCAAAACTTACGATGGAACTCATTGTTGGCATGTCATGGCTTGCATATGCAACTTCTGGGCTCACTTGATAAGATTAACGTTGTGGCTTGATACATGTTAGCTGCAATAATCATAACACTAATCATAGTAACAACCATTACAACACGACAGATAATATTGTACATATTCTATATGTAATACCTTTATAAATAATAACCATTTGGACACTCAGATCGCAGAAAGAACAACGTTATCTCTATTTTTTCTATTTACCCGTAAACGAATTACGTCCCTTAGTCATAAAATGTCAACGAGTATCATTTTGCGTGCCATAGACTGCCAGTGGCATTTCTGACGTGGTCATCTCTGTTTAAAGTACGTGTACATATGAAAAACTTACGATGGAACTCATTGTTGGCATGTCATGGCTTGTATATGCAACTTCTGGGCTCAGTTGATAAGAGATTAACGTTGTGTCTTGATACATGTTAGCTGCAATAATCATAACAATAATCATAGTTACAACCATTACAACACACCAGATAATATTGTACATATTCTATACGTAACACCTTAATAAACAATAACCGTTTTGACACTCAAATCGCAGAAAAAGAAACGTTATCTCTATTTCTTCTATTTCCCCGTACACGGATTACGTCCTTTGGACCTAAAATGTCAACAAGTATCATTCTGTGTGCCATAGAGTGCCACTGGCATTTCTCACGTGTGCATCTCTGTTTAATGTACGTATACATATGAAAAACTTACGGTGGAACTCATTGTTGGCGTGTCATGGCTTGTACATGCAACTTCTGGGCTCACTTGGTAAGACATTAACGTTGTGTCTTGATACTGGTTTGCTGCAATAATCACAACAATTATCATAGTAACAACCATTACAACACGCCAGATAATAATGTACATATTCTATACGTAATACCTTTATAAATAATAACCATTTGGACAATCAGATCGCAGAAAAAGCCACGTTATCTTTATTTCTTCTATTTCCCCGTACACGGATTACGTCCCTTGGACATCAAATGTCAACAAGTATCATTCTGAGTGCCATAGAGTGCCAGTGGCATTTCTGACCTGTGCATCTCTGTTTAAAGTACGTGTACATATGAAAAACTTACGATGGAACTCATTGTTGGCATGTCAAGGCTTGTATATGCAACTTCTGGGCTCACTTGATAAGAGATTAACGTTGTGTCTTGATACATGTTAGCTGCAATAATCATAACAATAATCATAGTAACAACCATTACAACACGACAGATAATATTGTACATATTCTATACGTAATACCTTTATAAATAATAACCATTTTGACACTCAGATCACAGAAAAAGCAACGTTATCTCTATTTCTTCTATTTCCCCGTACACGGATTACGTCCCTTGGACATAAAATGTAAACAAGTATCATTCTGTGTGCCATAGAGTGCCAGTGGCATTTCTCACGTGTGCATCTCTGTTGAAAGTACGTATACATATGAAACATTTACGGTGGAACTCATTGTTGGCGTGTCATGGCTTGTACATTCAACTTCTGGGCTCACTTGGTAAGAGATTAACGTTGTGGCCTGATACAGGTTTGCTGCAATAATCATAACAATTATCATAGTAACAACCATTACAAAACGCCAGATAATAATGTACATATTCTATACGTAATACCTTTATAAATAATAACCATTTGGACACTCAGATCGCAGAAAAAGCCACGTTATCTGTATTTCTTCTATTTCCCCGTACACGGATTACGTCCCTTGGACATCAAATGTCAACAAGTATCATTCTGCGTGCCATAGAGTGCCAGTGGCATTTCTGACCTGTGTATCTCTGTTTAAAGTACGTGTACATATGAAAAACTTACGATGGAACTCATTGTTGTCATGTCATGGCTTGTATATGCAACTTCTGGGCTCACTTGATAAGATTAACGTTGTGTCTTGATACATGTTAGCTGCAATAATCATAACACTAATCATAGTAACAACCATTACAACACGACAGATAATATTGTACATATTCTATACGTAATACCTTTATAAATAATAACCATTTGGACACTCATATCGCAGAAAGAGCAACGTTATCTCTATTTTTTCTATTTACCCGTAAACGAATTACGTCCCTTGGACATAAAATGTTAACGAGTATCATTGTGCGTGCCATAGACTGCCAGTGGCATTTCTGACGTGGTCATCTCTGTTGAAAGTACGTATACAAATGAAAAACTTACGGTGAAACTCATTGTTGTCGTGTCATGGCTTGTACATGCAACTTCTGGGCTCACTTGGTAAGAGATTAACGTTGTGTCTTGATACAGGTTTGCTGCAATAATCATAACAATTATCATAGTAACAACCATTACAACACGCCAGATAATAATGTACATATTCTATACGTAATACCTTTATAAATAATAACCATTTGGACACTCAGATCGCAGAAAAAGCCACGTTATCTGTATTTCTTCTATTTCCCCGTACACGGATTACGTCCCTTGGACATCAAATGTCAACAAGTATCATTCTGCGTGCCATAGAGTGCCAGTGGCATTTCTGACCTGTGTATCTCTGTTTAAAGTACGTGTACATATGAAAAACTTACGATGGAACTCATTGTTGTCATGTCATGGCTTGTATATGCAACTTCTGGGCTCACTTGATAAGATTAACGTTGTGTCTTGATACATGTTAGCTGCAATAATCATAACACTAATCATAGTAACAACCATTACAACACGACAGATAATATTGTACATATTCTATACGTAATACCTTTATAAATAATAACCATTTGGACACTCAGATCGCAGAAAGAGCAACGTTATCTCTATTTTTTCTATTTACCCGTAAACGAATTACGTCCCTTGGACATAAAATGTTAACGAGTATCATTGTGCGTGCCATAGACTGCCAGTGGCATTTCTGACGTGGTCATCTCTGTTGAAAGTACGTATACAAATGAAAAACTTACGGTGAAACTCATTGTTGTCGTGTCATGGCTTGTACATGCAACTTCTGGGCTCACTTGGTAAGAGATTAACGTTGTGTCTTGATACAGGTTTGCTGCAATAATCATAACAATTATCATAGTAACAACCATTACAACACGCCAGATAATAATGTACATATTCTATACGTAATACCTTTATAAATAATAACCATTTGGACACTCAGATCGCAGAAAAAGCCACGTTATCTTTATTTCTTCTATTTCCCTGTACACGGATTACGTCCCTTGGACATCAAATGTCAACGAGTATCATTTTGCGTGCCATTGACTGCCAGTGGCATTTCTGACGTGGTCATCTCTGTTGAAAGTACGTATACAAATGAAAAACTTACGGTGAAACTCATTGTTGCCGTGTCATGTCTAGTACATGCAACTTCTGGGCTCACTTGGTAAGAGATTAACGTTGTGTCTTGATACAGGTTAGCTGCAATAATCATAACAATTATCATAGTAACAACCATTACAACACACCAGATAATATCATATTCTATACGTAACACCTTTATAAACAATAACCGTTTTGACACTCAAATCGCAGAAAAAGAAACGTTATCTCTATTTCTTCTATTTCCCCGTACACGGATTACGTCCTTTGGACATAAAATGTCAACAAGTATCATTCTGTGTGCCATAGAGTGCCACTGGCATTTCTCACGTGTGCATCTCTGTTGAAAGTACGTTTACATATGAAAAATTTACGGTGGAACTCATTGTTGGCGTGTCATGGCTTGTACATGCAACTTCTGGGCTCACTTGATAAGACATTAACGTTGTGTCTTGATACAGGTTTGCTGCAATAATCATAACAATTATCATAGTAACAACCATTACAACACGCCAGATAATAATGTACATATTCTATACGTAATACCTTTATAAATAATAACCATTTGGACACTCAGATCGCAGAAAAAGCCACGTTATCTTTATTTCTTCTATTTCCCCGTACACGGATTACGTCCCTTGGACATCAAATGTCAACAAGTATCATTCTGCGTGCCATAGAGTGCCAGTGGCATTTCTGACCTGTGCATCGCTGTTTAAAGTACGTATACATATGAAACATTTACGGTGGAACTCATTGTTGGCGTGTCATGGCTTGTACATGCAACTTCTTGGCTCACTTGGTAAGAGATTAACAATGTGTCTTGATACAGGTTTGCTGCAATAACAATTATCATAATAACAACCATTACAACACGCCAGATAATAATGTACATATTCTATACGTAATACCTTTATAAATAATAACCATTTGGACACTCAGATCGCAGAAAAAGCCACGTTATCTTTATTTCTTCTATTTCCACGTACACGGATTACGTCCCTTGGACATCAAATGTCAACAAGTATCATTCTGCGTGCCATAGAGTGCCAGTGGCATTTCTGACCTGTGCATCTCTGTTTAAAGTACGTGTACATATGAAAATCTTACGATGGAACTCATTGTTGGCATGTCATGGCTTGTATATGCAACTTCTGGGCTCACTTGATAAGATTAACGATGTGTCTTGATACATGTTAGCTGCAATAATCATAACACTAATCATAGTAACAACCATTACAACACGACAGATAATATTGTACATATTCTATACGTAATACCTTTATAAATAATAACCATTTGGACACTCAGATCGCAGAAAGAGCAACGTTATCTCTATTTTTTCTATTTACCCGTAAACGAATTACGTCCCTTGGACATAAAATGTCAACGAGTATCATTTTGCGTGCCATAGACTGCCAGTGGCATTTTTGACGTGGTCATCTCTGTTGAAAGTACGTATACAAATGAAAAACTTACGGTGAAACTCATTGTTGCCGTGTCATGGCTTGTACATGCAACTTCTGGGCTCACTTGGTAAGAGATTAAAGTTGTGTCTTGATACAGGTTTGCTGCAATAATCATAACAATTATCATAGTAAAAACCATTACAACACGCCAGATAATAATGTACATATTCTATACGTAATACCTTTATAAACAATAACCATTTGGACACTCAGATCGCAAAAAAAGCCACGTTATCTTTATGTCTTCTATTTCCCCGTACACGGATTACGTCCCTTGAACATCAAATGTCAACAAGTATCATTATGCTTGCCATAGAGTGCCAGTGGCATTTCTGAACTGTGCATCTCTGTTTAAAGTACGTGTACATATGAAAAACTTACGATGGAACTCATTGTTGGCATGTCATGGCTTGTATATGCAACTTCTGGGCTCACTTGATAAGATTAACGTTGTGTCTTGATACATGTTAACTGCTATAATCATAACACTAATCATAGTAACAACCATTACAACACGACAGATAATATTGTACATATTCTATACGTAATACCTTTATAAATAATAACCATTTGGACACTCAGATCGCAGAAAGAGCAAAGTTATCTCTATTTTTTCTATTTACCCGTAAACGAATTTCGTCCCTTGGACATAAAATGTCAACGAGTATCATTTTGCGTGCCATAGACTGCCAGTGGCATTTCTGACGTGGTCATCTCTGTTGAAAGTACGTATACAAATGAAAAACTTACGGTGAAACTCATTGTTGCCGTGTCATGACTTGTACATGCAACTTCTGGGCTCACTTGGTAAGAGATTAACGTTGTGTCTTGATACAGGTTTGCTGCAATAATCATAACAATTATCATAGTAACAACCATTACAACACACCAGATAATATTGTACATATTCTATACGTAACACCTTTATAAACAATAACCGTTTTGACACTCAAATCGCAGAAAAAGAAACGTTATCTCTATTTCTTCTATTTCCCCGTACACGGATTACGTCCTTTGGACATAAAATGTCAACAAGTATCATTCTGTGTGCCATAGAGTGCCACTGGCATTTCTCACGTGTGCATCTCTGTTGAAGGTACGTATACATATGAAAAATTTACGGTGGTACTCATTGTTGGCGTGTCATGGCTTGTACATGCAACTTCTGGGCTCACTTGGTAAGACATTAACGTTGTGTCTTGATACAGGTTTGCTGCAATAATCATAACAATTATCATAGTAACAACCATTACGACACGCCAGATAATTATGTACATATTATATACGTAATACCTTTATAAATAATAACCATTTGGATACTCAGATCGCAGAAAAAGCCACGTTATCTTTATTTCTTCTATTTCCCCGTACACGGATTACGTCCCTTGGACATCAAATGTCAACAAGTATCATTCTGCGTGCCATAGAGTACCAGTGGCATTTCTGAACTGTGCATCTCTGTTTAAAGTACGTGTACATATGAAAAACTTACGATGGAACTCATTGTTGGCATGTCATGGCTTGTATATGCAACTTCTGGGCTCACTTGATAAGATTAACGTTGTGTCTTGATACATGTTAGCTGCAATAATCATAACACTAATCATAGTAACAACCATTACAACACGACAGATAATATTGTACATATTATATACGTAATACCTTTATAAATAATAACCATTTGGTCACTCAGATCGCAGAAAGAGCAACGTTATCTCTATTTGTTTCTATTTACCCGTAAACGAATTACCTCCCTTGGACATAAAATGTCAACGAGTATCATTTTGCGTGCCATAGACTGCCAGTGGCATTTCTGACGTGGTCATCTCTGTTGAAAGTACGTATACAAATGAAAAACTTACGGTGAAACTCATTGTTGGCGTGTCATGGCTTGTACATGCAACTTCTGGGCTCACTTGGTAAGAGATTAACGTTGTGTCTTGATACAGGTTTGCTGCAATAATCATAACAATTATCATAGTAACAACCATTACAACACACCAGATAATATCGTACATATTCTATACGTAACACCTTTATAAACAATAACCGTTTTGACACTCAAATCGCAGAAAAAGAAACATTATCTCTATTTCTTCTATTTCCCCGTACACGGATTACGTCCTTTGGACATAAAATGTCAACAAGTATCATTCTGTGTGCCATAGAGTGCCACTGGCATTTCTCACGTGTGCATCTCTGTTGAAAGTACGTTTACATATGAAAAATTTACGGTGGAACTCATTGTTGGCGTGTCATGGCTTGTACATGCAACTTCTGGGCTCACTTGATAAGACATTAACGTTGTGTCTTGATACAGGTTTGCTGCAATAATCATAACAATTATCATAGTAACAACCATTACAACACGCCAGATAATAATGTACATATTCTATACGTAATACCTTTATAAATAATAACCATTTGGACACTCAGATCGCAGAAAAAGCCACGTTATCTTTATTTCTTCTATTTCCCCGTACACGGATTACGTCCCTTGGACATCAAATGTCAACAAGTATCATTCTGCGTGCCATAGAGTGCCAGTGGCATTTCTGACCTGTGCATCGCTGTTTAAAGTACGTATACATATGAAACATTTACGGTGGAACTCATTGTTGGCGTGTCATGGCTTGTACATGCAACTTCTTGGCTCACTTGGTAAGAGATTAACAATGTGTCTTGATACAGGTTTGCTGCAATAACAATTATCATAATAACAACCATTACAACACGCCAGATAATAATGTACATATTCTATACGTAATACCTTTATAAATAATAACCATTTGGACACTCAGATCGCAGAAAAAGCCACGTTATCTTTATTTCTTCTATTTCCCCGTACACGGATTACGTCCCTTGGACATCAAATGTCAACAAGTATCATTCTGCGTGCCATAGAGTGCCAGTGGCATTTCTGACCTGTGCATCTCTGTTTAAAGTACGTGTACATATGAAAATCTTACGATGGAACTCATTGTTGGCATGTCATGGCTTGTATATGCAACTTCTGGGCTCACTTGATAAGATTAACGATGTGTCTTGATACATGTTAGCTGCAATAATCATAACACTAATCATAGTAACAACCATTACAACACGACAGATAATATTGTACATATTCTATACGTAATACCTTTATAAATAATAACCATTTTGACACTCAGATCACAGAAAAAGCAACGTTATCTCTATTTTTTCTATTTACCCGTAAACGAATTACGTCCCTTGGACATAAAATGTCAACGAGTATCATTTTGCGTGCCATAGACTGCCAGTGGCATTTCTGACGTGGTCATCTCTGTTGAAAGTACGTATACAAATGAAAAACTTACGGTGAAACTCATTGTTGCCGTGTCATGGCTTGTACATGCAACTTCTGGGCTCACTTGGTAAGAGATTAACGTTGTGTCTTCATACAGGTTTGCTGCAATAATCATAACAATTATCATAGTAACAACCATTACAACACGCCAGATAATAATGTACATATTCTATACGTAATACCTTTATAAATAATAACCATTTGAACACTCAGATCGCAGAAAAAGCCACGTTATCTTTATGTCTTCTATTTCCCCGTACACGGATTACGTCCCTTGGACATCAAATGTCAACAAGTATCATTCTGCGTGCCATAGAGTGCCAGTGGCATTTCTGACCTGTGCATCTCTGTTTAAAGTACGTGTACATATGAAAAACTTACGATGGAACTCATTGTTGGCATGTCATGGCTTGTATATGCAACTTCTGGGCTCACTTGATAAGATTAACGTTGTTTCTTGATACATGTTAGCTGCAATAATCATAACACTAATCATAGTAACAACCATTACAACACGACAGATAATATTGTACATATTCTATACGTAATACCTTTATAAATAATAACCATTTGGACACTCAGATCGCAGAAAGAGCAACGTTATCTCTATTTTTTCTATTTACCCGTAAACGAATTACGTCCCTTTGACATAAAATGTCAACGAGTATCATTTTGCGTGCCATAGAGTGCCAGTGGCATTTCTGACGTGGTCATCTCTGTTGAAAGTACGTATACAAATGAAAAACTTACGGTGAAACTCATTGTTGCCGTGTCATGACTTGTACATGCAACTTCTGGGCTCACTTGGTAAGAGATTAACGTTGTGTCTTGATACAGGTTTGCTGCAATAATCATAACAATTATCATAGTAACAACCATTACAACACACCAGATAATATTGTACATATTCTATACGTAACACCTTTATAAACAATAACCGTTTTGACACTCAAATCGCAGAAAAAGAAACGTTATCTCTATTTCTTCTATTTCCCCGTACACGGATTACGTCCTTTGGACATAAAATGTCAACAAGTATCATTCTGTGTGCCATAGAGTGCCACTGGCATTTCTCACGTGTGCATCTCTGTTGAAAGTACGTATACATATGAAAAATTTACGGTGGTACTCATTGTTGGCGTGTCATGGCTTGTACATGCAACTTCTGGGCTCACTTGGTAAGACATTAACGTTGTGTCTTGATACAGGTTTGCTGCAATAATCATAACAATTATCATAGTAACAACCATTACGACACGCCAGATAATTATGTACATATTATATACGTAATACCTTTATAAATAATAACCATTTGGATACTCAGATCGCAGAAAAAGCCACGTTATCTTTATTTCTTCTATTTCCCCGTACACGGATTACGTCCCTTGGACATCAAATGTCAACAAGTATCATTCTGCGTGCCATAGAGTACCAGTGGCATTTCTGAACTGTGCATCTCTGTTTAAAGTACGTGTACATATGAAAAACTTACGATGGAACTCATTGTTGGCATGTCATGGCTTGTATATGCAACTTCTGGGCTCACTTGATAAGATTAACGTTGTGTCTTGATACATGTTAGCTGCAATAATCATAACACTAATCATAGTAACAACCATTACAACACGACAGATAATATTGTACATATTATATACGTAATACCTTTATAAATAATAACCATTTGGTCACTCAGATCGCAGAAAGAGCAACGTTATCTCTATTTGTTTCTATTTACCCGTAAACGAATTACCTCCCTTGGACATAAAATGTCAACGAGTATCATTTTGCGTGCCATAGACTGCCAGTGGCATTTCTGACGTGGTCATCTCTGTTGAAAGTACGTATACAAATGAAAAACTTACGGTGAAACTCATTGTTGGCGTGTCATGGCTTGTACATGCAACTTCTGGGCTCACTTGGTAAGAGATTAACGTTGTGTCTTGATACAGGTTTGCTGCAATAATCATAACAATTATCATAGTAACAACCATTACAACACACCAGATAATATCGTACATATTCTATACGTAACACCTTTATAAACAATAACCGTTTTGACACTCAAATCGCAGAAAAAGAAACATTATCTCTATTTCTTCTATTTCCCCGTACACGGATTACGTCCTTTGGACATAAAATGTCAACAAGTATCATTCTGTGTGCCATAGAGTGCCACTGGCATTTCTCACGTGTGCATCTCTGTTGAAAGTACGTTTACATATGAAAAATTTACGGTGGAACTCATTGTTGGCGTGTCATGGCTTGTACATGCAACTTCTGGGCTCACTTGATAAGACATTAACGTTGTGTCTTGATACAGGTTTGCTGCAATAATCATAACAATTATCATAGTAACAACCATTACAACACGCCAGATAATAATGTACATATTCTATACGTAATACCTTTATAAATAATAACCATTTGGACACTCAGATCGCAGAAAAAGCCACGTTATCTTTATTTCTTCTATTTCCCCGTACACGGATTACGTCCCTTGGACATCAAATGTCAACAAGTATCATTCTGCGTGCCATAGAGTGCCAGTGGCATTTCTGACCTGTGCATCGCTGTTTAAAGTACGTATACATATGAAACATTTACGGTGGAACTCATTGTTGGCGTGTCATGGCTTGTACATGCAACTTCTTGGCTCACTTGGTAAGAGATTAACAATGTGTCTTGATACAGGTTTGCTGCAATAACAATTATCATAATAACAACCATTACAACACGCCAGATAATAATGTACATATTCTATACGTAATACCTTTATAAATAATAACCATTTGGACACTCAGATCGCAGAAAAAGCCACGTTATCTTTATTTCTTCTATTTCCCCGTACACGGATTACGTCCCTTGGACATCAAATGTCAACAAGTATCATTCTGCGTGCCATAGAGTGCCAGTGGCATTTCTGACCTGTGCATCTCTGTTTAAAGTACGTGTACATATGAAAATCTTACGATGGAACTCATTGTTGGCATGTCATGGCTTGTATATGCAACTTCTGGGCTCACTTGATAAGATTAACGATGTGTCTTGATACATGTTAGCTGCAATAATCATAACACTAATCATAGTAACAACCATTACAACACGACAGATAATATTGTACATATTCTATACGTAATACCTTTATAAATAATAACCATTTTGACACTCAGATCACAGAAAAAGCAACGTTATCTCTATTTTTTCTATTTACCCGTAAACGAATTACGTCCCTTGGACATAAAATGTCAACGAGTATCATTTTGCGTGCCATAGACTGCCAGTGGCATTTCTGACGTGGTCATCTCTGTTGAAAGTACGTATACAAATGAAAAACTTACGGTGAAACTCATTGTTGCCGTGTCATGGCTTGTACATGCAACTTCTGGGCTCACTTGGTAAGAGATTAACGTTGTGTCTTCATACAGGTTTGCTGCAATAATCATAACAATTATCATAGTAACAACCATTACAACACGCCAGATAATACTGTACATATTCTATACGTAATACCTTTATAAATAATAACCATTTGGACACTCAGATCGCAGAAAAAGCCACGTTATCTTTATTTCTTCTATTTCCCCGTACACGGATTACGTCCCTTGGACATCAAATGTCAACAAGTATCATTCTGCGTGCCATAGAGTGCCAGTGGCATTTCTGACCTGTGCATCCCTGTTTAAAGTACGTGTACATATGAAACACTTACGATGGAACTCATTGTTGGCATGTCATGGCTTGTATATGCAACTTCTGGGCTGACTTGATAAGATTAACGTTGTGTCTTGATACATGTTAGCTGCAATAATCATAACACTAATCATAGTAACAACCATTACAACACGACAGATAATATTGTACATATTCTATACGTAATACCTTTATAAATAATAACCATTTGGACACTCATATCGCAGAAAGAGCAACGTTATCTCTATTTTTTCTATTTACCCGTAAACGAATTACGTCCCTTGGACATAAAATGTCAACGAGTATCATTTTGCGTGCCATAGACTGACAGTGGCATTTCTGACGTGGTCATCTCTGTTGAAAGTACGTATACAAATGAAAAACTTACGGTGAAACTCATTGTTGCCGTGTCATGGCTTGTACATGCAACTTCTGGGCTCACTTGGTAAGAGATTAACGTTGAGTCTTGATACAGGTTTGCTGCAATAATCATAACAATTATCATAGTAACAACCATTACAACACGCCAGATAATAATGTACATATTCTATACGTAATACCTTTATAAATAATAACCATTTGGACACTCAGATCGCAGAAAAAGCCACGTTATCTTTATTTCTTCTATTTCCCCGTACACGGATTACGTCCCTTGGACATCAAATGTCAACAAGTATCATTCTGCGTGCCATAGAGTGCCAGTGGCATTTGTGACCTGTGCATCTCTGTTTAAAGTACGTGTACATATGAAAAACTTACGATGGAACTCATTGTTTGCATGTCATGGCTTGTATATGCAACTTCTGGGCTCACTTGATAAGATTAACGTTGTGTCTTGATACATGTTAGCTGCAATAGTCTTAACACTAATCATAGTAACAACCATTACAACACGACAGATAATATTGTACATATTCAATACGTAATACCTTTATAAATAATAACCATTTGGACACTCAGATCGCAGAAGGAGCAACGTTATCTCTATTTTTTCTATTTACCCGTAAACGAATTACGTCCCTTGGACATCAAATGTCAACGAGTATCATTTTGCGTGCCATAGACTGCTAGTGGCATTTCTGACGTGGTCATCTCTGTTGAAAGTACGTATACAAATGAAAAACTTACGGTGAAACTCATTGTTGCCGTGTCATGGCTTGTACATGCAACTTCTGGGCTCACTTGGTAAGAGATTAACGTTGTGTCTTGATACAGGTTTGCTGCAATAATCATAACAATTATCATAGTAACAACCATTACAACACACCAGATAATATTGTACATATTCTATACGTAACACCTTTATAAACAATAACCGTTTTGACACTCAAATCGCAGAAAAAGAAACGTTATCTCTATTTCTTCTATTTCCCCGTACACGGATTACGTCCTTTGGACATACAATGTCAACAAGCATCATTCTGTGTGCCATAGAGTGCCACTGGCATTTCTCACGTGTGCATAACTGTTGAAAGTACGTATACATATGAAAAATTTACGGTGGTACTCATTGTTGGCGTGTCATGACTTGTACATGCAACTTCTGGGCTCACTTGGTAAGACATTAACGTTGTGTCTTGATACAGGTTTGCTGCAATAATCATAACAATTATCATAGTAACAACCATTACGACACGCCAGATAATAATGTACATATTATATACGTAATACCTTTATAAATAATAACCATTTGGATACTCAGATCGCTGAAAAAGCCACGTTATCTTTATTTCTTCTATTTCCCCGTACACGGATTACGTCCCTTGGACATCAAATGTCAACAAGTATCATTCTGCGTGCCATAGAGTACCAGTGGCATTTCTGAACTGTGCATCGCTGTTTAAAGTACGTGTACATATGAAAAACTTACGATGGAACTCATTGTTGGCATGTCATGGCTTGTATATGCAACTTCTGGGCTCACTTGATAAGAGATTAACGTTGTGTCTTGATACATGTTAGCTGCAATAATCATAACAATAATCATAGTAACAACCATTACAACACGACAGATAATATTGTACATATTCTATACGTAATACCTTTATAAATAATAACCATTTTGACACTCAGATCACAGAAAAAGCAACGTTATCTCTATTTTTTCTATTTACCCGTAAACGAATTACGTCCCTTGGACATAAAATGTCAACGAGTATCATTTTGCGTGCCATAGACTGCCAGTGGCATTTCTGACGTGGTCATCTCTGTTGAAAGTACGTATACAAATGAAAAACTTACGGTGAAACTCATTGTTGCCGTGTCATGGCTTGTACATGCAACTTCTGGGCTCACTTGGTAAGAGATTAACGTTGTGTCTTGATACAGGTTTGCTGCAATAATCATAACAATTATCATAGTAACAACCATTACAACACGCCAGATAATACTGTACATATTCTATACGTAATACCTTTATAAATAATAACCATTTGGACACTCAGATCGCAGAAAAACCACGTTATCTTTATTTCTTCTATTTCCCCGTACACGGATTACGTCCCTTGGACATCAAATGTCAACAAGTATCATTATGCGTGCCATAGAGTGCCAGTGGCATTTGTGACCTGTGCATCTCTGTTTAAAGTACGTGTACATATGAAAAACTTACGATTGAACTCATTGTTTGCATGTCATGGCTTGTATATGCAACTTCTGGGCTCACTTGATAAGATTAACGTTGTGTCTTAATACATGTTAGCTGCAATAATCTTAACACTAATCATAGTAACAACCATTACAACACGACAGATAATATTGTACATATTCTATACGTAATACCTTTATAAATAATAACCATGTGGACACTCAGATCGCAGAAGGAGCAACGTTATCTCTATTTTTTCTATTTACCCGTAAACGAATTACGTCCCTTGGACATAAAATGTCAACGAGTATCATTTTGCGTGCCATAGACTGCCAGTGGCATTTCTGACGTGGTCATCTCTGTTGAAAGTACGTATACAAATGAAAAGCATACGGTGAAACTCATTGTTGCCGTGTCATGGCTTGTACATGCAACTTTTGGGCTCACTTGGTAAGAGATTAACGTTGTGCCTTGATACAGGTTTGCTGCAATAATTGTAACAATTATCATAGTGACAACCATTACAACACGCCAGATAATAATGTACATATTCTATACGTAATACCTTTATAAATAATAACCATTTGGACACTCAGATCGCAGAAAAAGCCACGTTATCTTTATTTCTTCTATTTCCCCGTACACGGATTACGTCCCTTGGACATCAAATGTCAACAAGTATCATTCTGCGTGCCATAGAGTGCCAGTGGCATTTCTGACCTGTGCATCTCTGTTTAAAGTACATGTACATATAAAAAACTTACGATGGAACTCATTGTTGGCATGTCATGGCTTGTATATGCAACTTCTGGGCTCACTTGATAAGATTAACGTTGTGTCTTGATACATGTTAGCTGCAATAATCATAACACTAATCATAGTAACAACCATTACAACACGACAGATAATATTGTACATATTCTATACGTAATACCTTTATAAATAATAACCATTTGGACACTCAGATTGGAGAAAGAGCAACGTTATCTCTATTTTTTCTATTTACCAGTAAACGAATTACGTCCCTTGGACATACAATGTCAACGAGTATCATTTTGCGTGCCATAGACTGCCAGTGGCATTTCTGTCGTGGTCATCTCTGTTGAAAGTACGTATACAAATGAAAAACTTACGGTGAAACTCATTGTTGCCGTGTCATGGCTTGTACATGCAACTTCTGGGCTCACTTGGTAAGAGATTAACGTTGTGTCTTGAAACAGGTTTGCTGCAATAATCATAACAATTATCATATTATCAACCATTACAACACGCCAGATAATAATGTACATATTCTATACGTAATACCTTTATAAATAATAACCATTTGGACACTCAGATCGCAGAAAAAGCCACGTTATCTTTATTTCTTCTATTTCCCCGTAGACGGATTACGTCCCTTGGACATCAAATGTCAACAAGTATCATTATGCGTGCCATAGAGTACCAGTGGCATTTCTGACCTGTGCATCTCTGTTTAAAGTACGTGTACATATGAAAAACTTACGATGGAACTCATTGTTGGCATGTCATGGCTTGTATATGCAACTTCTGGGCTTACTTGATAAGATTAACGTTGTGTCTTGATACATGTTAGCTGCAATAATCATAACACTAATCATAGTAACAACCATTACAACACGGCAGATAATATTGTACATATTCTATACGTAATACCTTTATAAATAATAACCATTTGGACACTCATATCGCAGAAAGAGCAACGTTATCTCTATTTTTTCTATTTACCCGTAAACGAATTACGTCCCTTGGACATAAAATGTCAACGAGTATCATTTTGCGTGCCATAGACTGACAGTGGCATTTCTGACGTGGTCATCTCTGTTGAAAGTACGTATACAAATGAAAAACTTACGGTGAAACTCATTGTTAACGTGTCATGGCTTGTACGTGCAACTTCTGGGCTCACTTGGTAAGAGATTAACGTTGTTTCTTGATACAGGTTTGCTGCAATAATCATAACAATTATCATAGTAACAACCATTACAACACGCCAGATAATAATGTATATATTCTATACGTAATACCTTTATAAATAATAACCATTTGGACACTCAGATCGCAGAAAAAGCCACGTTATCTTTATTTCTTCCATTTCCCCGTACACGGATTACGTCCCTTGGACATCAAATGTCAACAAGTATCATTCTGCGTGCCATAGAGTGCCAGTGGCATTTGTGACCTGTGCATCTCTGTTTAAAGTACGTGTACATATGAAAAACTTATGATTGAACTCATTGTTTGCATTTCATGGCTTGTATATGCAACTTCTGGGCTCACTTGATAAGATTAACGTTGTGTCTTGATACATGTTAGCTGCAATAATCTTAACACTAATCATAGTAACAACCATTACAACACGACACATAATATTGTACATATTCTATACGTAATACCTTTATAAATAATAACCATGTGGACACTCAGATCGCAGAAGGAGCAACGTTATCTCTATTTTTTCTATTTACCCGTAAACGAATTACGTCCCTTGGACATAAAATGTCAACGAGTATCATTTTGCGTGCCATAGACTGCCAGTGGCATTTCTGACGTGGTCATCTCTGTTGAAAGTACGTATACAAATGAAAAACATACGGTGAAACTCATTGTTGCCGTGTCATGGCTTGTACATGCAACTTTTGGGCTCACTTGGTAAGAGATTAACGTTGTGCCTTGATACAGGTTTGCTGCAATAATTGTAACAATTATCATAATGACAACCATTACAACACGCCAGATAATAATGTACATATTCTATACGTAATACCTTTATAAATAATAACCATTTGGACACTCAGATCGCAGAAAAAGCCACGTTATCTTTATTTCTTCTATTTCCCCGTACACGGATTACGTCCCTTGGACATCAAATGTCAACAAGTATCATTCTGCGTGCCATAGAGTGCCAGTGGCATTTCTGACCTGTGCATCTCTGTTTAAAGTACATGTACATATAAAAAACTTACGATGGAACTCATTGTTGGCATGTCATGGCTTGTATATGCAACTTCTGGGCTCACTTGATAAGATTAACGTTGTGTCTTGATACATGTTAGCTGCAATAATCATAACACTAATCATAGTAACAACCATTACAACACGACAGATAATATTGTACATATTCTATACGTAATACCTTTATAAATAATAACCATTTGGACACTCAGATTGGAGAAAGAGCAACGTTATCTCTATTTTTTCTATTTACCCGTAAACGAATTACGTCCCTTGGACATAAAATGTCAACGAGTATCATTTTGCGTGCCATAGACTGCCAGTGGCATTTCTGTCGTGGTCATCTCTGTTGAAAGTACGTATACAAATGAAAAACTTACGGTGAAACTCATTGTTGCCGTGTCATGGCTTGTACATGCAACTTCTGGGCTCACTTGGTAAGAGATTAACGTTGTGTCTTGAAACAGGTTTGCTGCAATAATCATAACACTTATCATATTAACAACCATTACAACACGCCAGATAATAATGTACATATTCTATACGTAATACCTTTATAAATAATAACCATTTGGACACTCAGATCGCAGAAAAAGCCACGTTATCTTTATTTCTTCTATTTCCCCGTACACGGATTACGTCCCTTGGACATCAAATGTCAACAAGTATCATTATGCGTGCCATAGAGTGCCAGTGGCATTTCTGACCTGTGCATCTCTGTTTAAAGTACGTGTACATATGAAAAACTTACGATGGAACTCATTGTTGGCATGTCATGGCTTGTATATGCAACTTCTGGGCTCACTTGATAAGATTAACGTTGTGTCTTCATACATGTTAGCTGCAATAATCATAACACTAATCATAGTAACAACCATTACAACACGACAGATAATATTGTACATATTCTATACGTAATACCTTTATAAATAATAACCATTTGGACACTCAGATCGCAGAAAGAGCAACGTTATCTCTATTTTTTCTATTTACCCGTAAACGAATTACGTCCCTTGGACATAAAATGTCAACGAGTATCATTTTGCGTGCCATAGACTGCCAGTGGCATTTCTTACGCGGTTATCTCTGTTGAAAGTACGTATACAAATGAAAAACTTACGGAGAAACTCATTGTTGCCGTGTCATGGCTTGTACATGCAACTTCTGGGCTCACTTGGTAAGAGATTAACGTTGTGTCTTGATACAGGTTTGCTGCAATAATCATAACAATTATCATAGTAACAACCATTACAACACGCCAGATAATAATGTACATATTCTATACGTAATACCTTTATAAATAATAACCATTTGGACACTCAGATCGCAGAAAAAGCCACGTTATCTTTATTTCTTCTATTTCCCCGTACACGGATTACGTCCCTTGGACATCAAATGTCAACAAGTATCATTATGCGTGCCATAGAGTGCCAGTGGCATTTCTGACCTGTGCCTCTCTGTTTAAAGTACGTGTACATATGAAACACTTACGATGGAACTCATTGTTGGCATGTCATGGCTTGTATATGCAACTTCTGGGCTTACTTGATAAGATTAACGTTGTGTCTTGATACATGTTAGCTGCAATAATCATAACACTAATCATAGTAACAACCATTACAACACGGCAGATAATATTGTACATATTCTATACGTAATACCTTTATAAATAATAACCATTTGGACACTCATATCGCAGAAAGAGCAACGTTATCTCTATTTTTTCTATTTACCCGTAAACGAATTACGTCCCTTGGACATAAAATGTCAACGAGTATCATTTTGCGTGTCATAGACTGACAGTGGCATTTCTGACGTGGTCATCTCTGTTGAAAGTACGTATACAAATGAAAAACTTACGGTGAAACTCATTGTTGCCGTGTCATGGCTTGTACATGCAACTTCTGGGCTCACTTGGTAAGAGATTAACGTTGTGTCTTGATACAGGTTTGCTGCAATAATCATAACAATTATCATAGTAACAACCATTACAACACGCCAGATAATAATGTACATATTCTATACGTAATACCTTTATAAATAATAACCATTTGGACACTCAGATCGCAGAAAAAGCCACGTTATCTTTATTTCTTCTATTTCCCCGTACACGGATTACGTCCCTTGGACATCAAATGTCAACAAGTATCATTCTGCGTGCCATAGAGTGCCAGTGGCATTTGTGACCTGTGCATCTCTGTTTAAAGTACGTGTACATATGAAAAACTTACGATGGAACTCATTGTTTGCATGTCATGGCTTGTATATGCAACTTCTGGGCTCACTTGATAAGATTAACGTTGTGTCTTGATACATGTTAGCTGCAATAATCTTAACACTAATCATAGTAACAACCATTACAACACGACAGATAATATTGTACATATTCTATACGTAATACCTTTATAAATAATAACCATGTGGACACTCAGATCGCAGAAGGAGCAACGTTATCTCTATTTTTTCTATTTACCCGTAAACGAATTACGTCCCTTGGACATAAAATGTCAACGAGTATCATTTTGCGTGCCATAGACTGCCAGTGGCATTTCTGACGTGGTCATCTCTGTTGAAAGTACGTATACAAATGAAAAACTTACGGTGAAACTCATTGTTGCCGTGTCATGGCTTGTACATGCAACTTTTGGGCTCACTTGGTAAGAGATTAACGTTGTGCCTTGATACAGGTTTGCTGCAATAATTGTAACAATTATCATAGTGACAACCATTACAACACGCCAGATAATAATGTACATATTCTATACGTAATACCTTTATAAATAATAACCATTTGGACACTCAGATCGCAGAAAAAGCCACGTTATCTTTATTTCTTCTATTTCCCCGTACACGGATTACGTCCCTTGGACATCAAATGTCAACAAGTATCATTCTGCGTGCCATAGAGTGCCAGTGGCATTTCTGACCTGTGCATCTCTGTTTAAAGTACATGTACATATAAAAAACTTACGATGGAACTCATTGTTGGCATGTCATGGCTTGTATATGCAACTTCTGGGCTCACTTGATAAGATTAACGTTGTGTCTTGATACATGTTAGCTGCAATAATCATAACACTAATCATAGTAACAACCATTACAACACGACAGATAATATTGTACATATTCTATACGTAATACCTTTATAAATAATAACCATTTGGACACTCAGATTGGAGAAAGAGCAACGTTATCTCTATTTTTTCTATTTACCCGTAAACGAATTACGTCCCTTGGACATAAAATGTCAACGAGTATCATTTTGCGTGCCATAGACTGCAAGTAGCATTTCTGTCGTGGTCATCTCTGTTGAAAGTACGTATACAAATGAAAAACTTACGGTGAAACTCATTGTTGCCGTGTCATGGCTTGTACATGCAACTTCTGGGCTCACTTGGTAAGAGATTAACGTTGTGTCTTGAAACAGGTTTGCTGCAATAATCATAACAATTATCATATTAACAACCATTACAACACGCCAGATAATAATGTACATATTCTATACGTAATACCTTTATAAATAATAACCATTTGGACACTCAGATCGCAGAAAAAGCCAAGTTATCTTTATTTCTTCTATTTCCCCGTACACGGATTACGTCCCTTGGACATCAAATGTCAACAAGTATCATTATGCGTGCCATAGAGTGCCAGTGGCATTTCTGACTTGTGCATCTCTGTTTAAAGTACGTGTACATATGAAAAACTTACGATGGAACTCATTGTTGGCATGTCATGGCTTGTATATGCAACTTCTGGGCTCACTTGATAAGATTAACGTTGTGTCTTGATACATGTTAGCTGCAATAATCATAACACTAATCATAGTAACAACCATTACAACACGACAGATAATATTGTACATATTCTATACGTAATACCTTTATAAATAATAACCATTTGGACACTCAGATCGCAGAAAGAGCAACGTTATCTCTATTTTTTCTATTTACCCGTAAACGAATTACGTCCCTTGGACATAAAATGTCAACGAGTATCATTTTGCGTGCCATAGACTGCCAGTGGCATTTCTGACGCGGTCATCTCTGTTGAAAGTACGTATACAAATGAAAAACTTACGGAGAAACTCATTGTTGCCGTGTCATGGCTTGTACATGCAACTTCTGGGCTCACTTGGTAAGAGATTAACGTTGTGTCTTGATACAGGTTTGCTGCAATAATCATAACAATTATCATAGTAACAACCATTACAACACGCCAGATAATAATGTACATATTCTATACGTAATACCTTTATAAATAATAACCATTTGGACACTCAGATCGCAGAAAAAGCCACGTTATCTTTATTTCTTCTATTTCCCCGTACACGGATTACGTCCCTTGGACATCAAATGTCAACAAGTATCATTATGCGTGCCATAGAGTGCCAGTGGCATTTCTGACCTGTGCATCTCTGTTTAAAGTACGTGTACATATGAAAAACTTACGATGGAACTCATTGTTGGCATGTCATGGCTTGTATATGCAACTTCTGGCTCACTTGATAAGATTAACGTTGTGTCTTGATACATGTTAGCTGCAATAATCATAACACTAATCATAGTAACAAGCCATTACAGCACAGACAGATAATATTGTACATATTCTATACGTAATACCTTTATAATAATAACCATTTGGACACTCAGATCGCAGAAAGAGCAACGTTATCTCTATTTTTTCTATTTACCTCAGTAACGAATTACGTCCTCTTGGACATAAAATGTCAACGAGTATCATTTTGCGTGCCATAGATGACTGCCAGTGGCATTTCTTGACGTGGTCATCTCTGTTGAAAGTACGTATACAAATGAAAAACTTACGGAGAAACTCATTGTTGCCGTGTCATGGCTTGTACATGCAACTTCTGGGCTCACTTGGTTAGAGATTAACGTTGTGTCTTGATACAGTGTTCTGCTGCAATAATCATTAACAGATTACTCAAGTAACAACCATTACAACACGCCAGATAATAATGTACATATTCTATGTCGTAATACCTTTACCTAAATAATAACCATTTGGACACTCAGATCGCAGAAAAATCCACGTTATCTTTATTTCTTCTATTTCCCCGTACACGGATCTTCGTCCCTTGGACATCAAATGTCAACAAGTATTATTCTGCGTGCCATAGAGTGCCAGTGGCATTTCTGACGCTGTGCATCTCTGTTTAAAGTACGTGTTCATATGAAAAACTAACGATGGAACTCATTGATGGCATGTCATGGCTTGTATATGCAACTTCTGGGCTCACTTGATAAGATAAACGTTGTGTCTTGATACTCTGTTAGCTGCAATATAATCATAACACAATAATCATAGTAAACAACCATTACAACACGACAGATAATAATATTGTATCATATTCTATACCGATAATACCTTTATAAATAATAACCATTTGGACACTCAGATCGCAGAAAGAGCAACGTTATCTTACTGATTTGATCTGATTTACCCGTAAACGAATACGTCCTCTGGACAATAACATGTCAACGAGTATCGAGATTTTGCGTGCTCACATAAGACTGCTTCAGTGGCATTTCTGACGTGGTCATCTCTGTAGAAAGTACGTATACAAATGATAAGAACTTACCTGTGATGAACTCATTGTTGCCGTGTCATGGCTCTGTACATGCAACTTCTGGGCTGTGACTGGTAGAGAGGTATGACGTTTGTGTCTATTGTTACAGGTTTGCTGCAATAATCATAACTAATTATCATAGTAACAACCATTACAGCACGCCAGATAATAATGTACATAGTTCTATACGTAATACCTTTATAAATAATAACCATTTGG